>PVKU01008009.1:0-79196 GCA_004027475.1 Anoura caudifer
GATGGACCTGGAGAATGCTATGCTAAGTTGATAATAAGACATTATCAGAGACAACCTTTTTTGACCTACAGATGGGGCAGGACAAGTTTCTAATCACTGAACGTCTGTTCTTCTTACAGTCCTGCAGTAACCCACCTCCCCTCTGAAGCTCAGAATGTCATATACACCTCATTTTCCGCTTTGTCTTTTTTTTTTTTTTTTTTAAAGAGAGGGGAAGGGACATCGAAAAACATTGATCAGTTGCCTCCTGTGTGTGCTCCAGACCGACCAAACCTGCACTCCAGGCATGTTCCCTGACCGAGATTCGAACTGGTAGCCTTTCACTTTGCAGGATGACGTTCAACCAAGTGAGCCACACCGGTAAGGGCCCTGTTCTGTCTCTGAGCCTCTCTTGCATGTAGGGTCTCTGATTCTCTGATGTATGTGGAGTTCCCATACGTACTTAATTCAATTTGGTCGTTTGCTCTTGCTAATCTGCCTGTACCAGGCCAGCCGAAAGAATCTTGAGGGTAGAGGAAAGTTTCTCCCCGACCCCGAAGTTGGCAGCTTAATTTGAGGAGCATTGAAACTTTTGCAGACCTAAGATATTTCTGAGTTCCTGCAACTACAAGGGAAGTGCTATAGTCTGAACGTTTGTGTCCCTCCAAAACTCGTGTTGAAATCCTAGCCCCGAGAGACGGTCGTGTTAGGAGGTGGGACCTTCAGGGGTGATTAGGTCATGAAAGGGGGGTCCTCGTGAATGGGATTTGTGCTCTCACAAAAGGGAACCCTCAGAGCTCCCCACACCCCTTCTGCCATGTGAGGACACAGCGAGGAGGCTCTGGCTATGAGCCCAGAAAAGAACCCTCACCCGACCATGTCGGCACCCTGATCTTGGGCCTCCAGCTTCCAGAAATGTGAGAAATAAACTGTTTATAAGCCACTCAGTCTGTGGTGTTTTGTTACATCAGCGCAGACAGACTAAGACAGGAAGCAGAGCGTGAATTATACTTCAGCGTATACGAAGTATAGGGGTCCAAGTGGCCCACCGTTAAATGCACAGTGGAATAAAATGACACTGATTTGTACATGGCACCAGAGCTGATGGGTTTGGGCTGTTCAATAGTTCGACCATGCCGGCCCATGTCACGTTATTTGGAGTCTGGTCTGTGGGCTTCCTACTGTCCCCAGATGACAAGGGCACACCCAGATGCTCAGTCATGGGGAAACCCTATGTATGAGGTGTGGAAAAGGAGCATGTGAGAACAAGCAAATGAAAGGGGGCACAGCTATTAGGAGGAAGCGGGGAAAGGATCTGAGGCAGAATTGGGAATTTAAGAAACATTTATCGTCCAAAATTCCTTGCCGCTTACTCATAGTGTTTGGGGCGGGACTCCTCCTGCTCAGTCAATGAGAGAAAATAAAAGTCAGTTTGGACCATTTGCAATCCGAATGGAAACAAAAAAGCACCAGAAGTTACAAGAAATAGGGGAACTTGCCCTTGATGTTAATTCTAAACCTGGTCAAAGTGTTAGCTTTAACTAAAGTCCTATGTCATTTCATAATTTACAAAAAGCTTTCACAAAAAGAGCAGATTTTGTCACTGCTGGATTCGCCTTCCTTTTTAGACCCTATGAAAATGAGAAAGACCATTTGCCAGAGACATTGTCGGAATAATTGTGTGTTGGTGGGGGATGCTAAAATACAACCTATAAGTAAATACTTTTACCTTTATCTGCCGGAGGCACTGGTTAAATAAATATTCCGGGGTAAGTAATGGAGCCACTCGGATGTGGGATCCAGTCCTGGCTCCATCTGTCACTAGCAGTGGGCAAGTCACTTAACTTCCCTGAGGTCTGCGCTCTCATGGAGAATCTGGAGGTCGAGATCCCTTCTCAGGCCGTGGCTCGGAGAGCCAAAGAAGAGAGCATGTGGGGGTTCTGCATGGTGCCTTCGCAGGCAGATTGGCAGATACTGGCTCCATTCCTTAACTTCTGCTCTCATTGTTCACAGAGCTGTTGCTGACTTCTAGTAAGTTACCTTGTGGGATTCCCTTCATAGTTACTTAGACTGACCTATTTTCTCCTTTATTATCTTTTTCCCCTTGGTTCAAATAATCTAATTAGCTCAGAATTAATTAGCTATTGATTAATAAAACACAGTAATAATGTGAAATAGTGATTAATAAAATACAGTATTTCACAACTTGGAAACTCCTAACTTCTCAGCTATCATGAATATACTTCTTCATCCAGCAAGACTTCACTGTCTCTCATTACATGGTGGAAACCAGAGAGGACCAGGGTAATTGGGCCGGGAGACATCACTTCATCATCTTCATACAAGGAGGGGCTGTGTCGCATATTAATATGAGCTCTGGAGGGGAACTAAGCTTCTTGACTTCTGACAGTGAATGATTGGACAAGTTAGGTCCCTCACTGAATTGCTGAGCTCCAGTTTCCTACTCCGTCAAAGGCCAATAAGAACCTCACACAGCTTTGCGCATGGAGATGTCTCGAACATCAAATAAAATGATGAAGATGCAAACGCACAGATGGATAAAAGGCACTGTTAGTGTTGTGAGTTTGAAGCCATGCGTGGGTTCTCGTATGACTGACTCATTCTCCTTTTCCTGCTTATGCCCTCTGATAGTTTCTATAAGCAACCTGATGGATGTTTAGTTTTCATTTTAATCCACTTATATTTTTCATCACTGTGGTCATTACTGTGATTGGTCATGTAAATACCCCCCAGTACACATCCTTGTGCCTGTATCGTTGCTCACTTTTTGGAGAATAAATTCCTAGAAATACCAAGTCAAAGGGTGTGGGTATGTAAAGCTGTTCATAGTTTGCCAAATTGCCACCGAAGTATATTATACAAATTTATGTTCTATCAGAAATGCATGTGATTGTTTTCTTCACTTTATTTTCCAGTTGTCTATTGCCAGTGGATAAGAATGTAATCGATTCTTTAACTTTCTATCCTCTGACTTTGCCAAGTTCACTTATTAGTTTTTACAGTTGTTTCAAAGATTTCCTGGTAGTTTTGAGGTAAATAATCATATCTGCTAATAAAGACAATTTTATTTTTTTTCTTTTATCTTAAAAAATGTATGGAGTTCTGTTTCTACTAGGCTTCTAACATCACTAGCCCATGAGTTCTTGAATACTTTTTTAGGGGGAAGATTTAACTTTATTCAATGATATTTTTTTCCCGTTGGTTTTCTCATTAATATCTAAAACATTTACATTGTATTCTGCATCTAAAATTCTGAAAGTGCTTTGGCCATAGTTCTATCTTTAAATTGGTGTACTGCTAATAGTCTTTTGATACCATGGCTTTCAAATTCATAAAATCACCTTGATTCATATTTTGATCATGTGAATTTCACTTAGTGGGTTTTTTACAAGAAGGGTCCCTGGGTTTTATGTATGCTTTTTTTATAATGTTTTTACGTTGCCAATAATAAATGAACAAAACTTAGATGGGTCTAAAATTCTTAGTTTCATGCTACATTTTATCTCTCGGGATGGTGCCGACCCTGATTCATTGTATCTCAGCATTGCACACTGCCGTGGAGAAATCTGAATGCAGCCTGGTGTTCATCCACTGGTGGGTGATGTTTTTTTCTGCCTGGATGCCTACGGCATTTTTTCTGTACGCATGATGCTCAGAAAGTTTTCCAGGATGTATGCATTGATTGTTCCGTATCAATGTTCCTTTTTGATTTGCCATTTTTTATCTTTAGGTCAGGATCTATTCTTCTATTATATCTCTGAATATTTTTTTCTGGTATGCTTGTCTGATCCGTGCTTCAGGGAACACCTAGCCCATAGCTATTACCTTCCTTCCAATTGCTTTAAATTCCTCGGCTCATTCCTCCAGCCTGTCTTCCATATCATCGGTTGTTTTTGACAGAGTTTATTCTATGTCTCAGCACTTCCAATGTGGGTTCTCATTTCTGTCATATTTTCTGCTTTCTTTTTTAAATATATTTTATTGATTATGCTATTACAGTTATCCCATTTCTCCCCCATCATTCCCCTCCACCCTGCACACCCCCTCCTACCCACATTCCCCCCTTTAGTTCATGTCCATGTGTCATAAGTTCTTTAGCTTCTATATTTCCCATACTATTTTTAACCTCCCCCTGTCTATTTTCTACCCACTGTCAATGCTACTTATTCTCTGTACCTTTTCCCCCTCTCTCCTCTTCCCACTCCCCTGTTGCTAACCCTCCATGTGATCTCCATTTCTGTGTTTCTGCTCCTGTTCTACTTGTTTGCTAAGTTTGCTTTCGTTTTAGGTGTGGTTGTTAATAACTGTGAGTTTGCTGTCTTTTTACTGTTCATATTTTTTATCTTCTTTTTCTTAAATAAGTCCCTTTAACATTTCATATAATAAGGGCTTGGTGATGATGAACTCCTTGAACTTGACCTTATCTGAGAAGCGCTTTATCTTCCCTCCCATTCTAAATGACAGCGTTGCTGGATAGAGCAATCTTGGATGTAGGTCCTTGCCTTTCATGACTTGGAATATGTCTTTCTAGCTCCTTCTTGCCTGTAAGGTCTCTTTTGAGAAATCAGCTGACAGTCTGATGGGAACTCCTTTGTAGGTGACTGTCCCCTTATCCCTTGCTGCTTCTAGAATTCTCTCCTTCATTTTAATCTTGGCTAATGTAATTATGATGTGCCTTGGTGTGTTCCTCCTTGGGTCCAACTTCCTTGGGACTCTCTGAGCTTCCTGGACTTCCTGGAAGTCTATTTCTTTTGCCAGATTGGGGAAGTTCTTTATTATTTGTTCAAATAAGTTTTCCAGTTGTTGCTCTTCCGCTTCCCCTTCTGGCACCCCTATAATTTGGATGTTGGAACGTTTAAAGTTGTCCTGGAGATTTTTTTTTTTAATTCTTGTTTCTTCATTCTTTTCTGTTTGGTTGTTTCTTTCTTCCTTCTGGTCCATTCCATTGATCTGAGTCCCAGTTTTCTTCCTATCCCTGTTGGTTCCTGGTGCATTTTCCTTCATTTTCCTTATTGTAGCCTTCATTTGTTCATCTAATTTGCAACCAAAATCAACCAATTCTGTGAGCATCCTGATCACCAGTGCTTTGAACTGTGCATCTGAAAGGATTGCTATCTTTTGGTTGCTTAGATGTATTTGCTCTGGAGCTTTGATCTGTTCTCCTGTTTTGGCCTTTTTTTTTTCTTTTTTGGTTTGGGTGCACCTGAGGAGTGGAGCCTTAGGTGTTTACCAGGGCGGGGCAACCCACGTCGCTGGGTTATGATGCTGTATATGGGGGCGGGGTCAGAGAGGGAACAATGTGCTTGCTCCACTCTCTCTCAGATCCCAGTCCCCTCCTCTGCTTCCCACAAACAAACTGGGCCCTTCTGGTGCTGATTCCCAGGTGGGTGGGCCTGTGCACGCTCCAGGACCCTGTAGGTCTCTCCAATGAACTCTCCTGTGAGGCTGAGAGTCTCTCCTGGCACCTCAAGCCCCACAGGTGTTTTCAATGGTTGTTTAAGGCTTTATTTCCCAGCACTGGGACCCTGGGTTGTGTGGTCTGTCTGGCTCCCCAGTTTCAACTGGTTTATCTGCACACGAATGTATGACTGCACTCAGCCAGCTGCCCTGCACGCCACATTGGTTCTGCCCGCCACCACCCCACGTCCGGGTCCGCCAGCCACCACTTTTTCCTGCCACGACCCCTCTCCACCTGCTGCTGACTCCGTCCTTCTTATAGGTCTGGATACCTCCTTGGTTGTCTGACTTCCATACAGTTCAATTTTCTGTCAGTTCTGGATGGGGTTTTTTTTGTTTCTAAATTGTTGTTATCCTTAATTTTGGTTGCATGAGGAGACACGGTGTGTCTACCTACCCCCCCATCTTGGCCAGTGTAATATTTTCTTATCTTCTATTTTCCCCCCTAAATTCTGACAGTTCATGGTCATGGTTTTATCTGAACATTTCCTCTGTTACCTGGGTAATTCTTATTCTGCCATATTTTTCTGAATCTATTGTTCATCTGCCTTTTTGCTGGTTCTGTCCCGAATTTTGGTTCTGTCCCTATTTATTGAGCATCTCTGAGTGGGGCACTTAGATCTAAATCTGCTAATTGCGTGGGAAGTGTGGGGGAGGGGTTCAAGGCGTAGGGTAACTTCAAATCGAACACATCCTCTCAGAGTGTCTTTCCAAAATATACGCCTTCCCATGGTGAGAAGCGGGTCCCCCTGCGGAGTGACCACATGGTTCGCAATGGCGGCTGCCAGCTCCCAGTTGTGCGCGCGTGGCAAGCAGACCCTCCATTCCCCGAGCTCCCCATTTCTACAGCAGCACCTCAGCAGGAGGAACATTCCTGGCTCTTTCTCTTGCTTCCCCGACTTTGGCCAGAGGCCGGATAACTGCTGCTCAGCCTAGAGAGCGGAGCATGCTCAAGGAAACTCTGCTAGGCTTTTTTTTTTTTTTTTTTCAGTTTTGCCTTCCCACAGAAACCTGAAGTTCTGTCTGGGTGTGCAGTGGGGCAACTAGGTGGGGCAGCTCTGCCCAGGGCGTGGGAGGTCCCACTCTGCATGAGTTTAATCTGGGATGAACTATTAAAAAGCCCTTTGCTGCCATGCACCTAAGCCATAGCCTTCAGTGCCTGCAACAACATTGCTATTTCATTCAGCCAGCATCTATATCTGACCTATCAGTCACTTCCAAACTCAGGAGAGTAAGAAAGGAGGGCAGGGTGGGACCGAAGTAGGTTTACGGCTGTGAGTACGCAAAGTATGGAGTTTATCCTTGGGTTATTATTTATTAGTTATCGTATTATTTCCGAGGCAAACAACTGTAAACCTACTTGGGCCCTGCCCTGCATTGTTTGTGAGTCCTGAAGGCCCTGAAAACTGGTGAGTTGGCAGGAACCTTGAGAAGGATAAAGGTGAATGGCAAGAGGCCAAAGTAACACATGGAGAGCGAGGCTCCTGGTAAGACCGCCGGTTCTAAGGCTCCAGGAAGGGCAAGCCGGGCAGTGTTTTGACCCTGGCAGGTAGAGCAAGCAGTTCCTCCTTCCGGCCTGCAGAGGAGCGGGTGGTGTTGTAGATCTTCGTGAGCGTGAGCTTTTGAAGCTGGATCTTACTCTGTGTTTCAGTCTTGACTGGGCAAAGAAAATGAGGAGAGTAGTTTGCAGTCAGAAACAACAGACACTCCCTGGCTGGTGTGGCTCAGTGGATTGAGTGCCAGCCTGCAAACGAAAAGGTCACTGGTTCGATTCCCAGTCAGGGCAGATGCCTGGGCTGTGGACCAACACCCCAGTCGGGGGCGTGCGAGAGGCAACCACACATTGATGTTTCTCTCCCTCTAGTTCTCCCTCCCTTCCCCCCTCTCTAAAAACAAATAAATAAAATCTTTAAAAAGGAAACAACAGACTGATTGAGTCAGAGAAGAGACAGTTTTCCTGAGGCTAGACAGGTGCAAGAAAGGGAGGGAGGAAGGGAGGAAGGAAGAAAATGCACACCTACCTAAATCTTCTTTAAAGGGGAGATTAGACTAGATTAGATTAGACGAGGGGCTGGGAGACAGGGACGGTATCAGAGACAAAAAAGCAAGATGTCCAGCAGCTGGCTGAGACCCAGAATGGACCAGGGAGCTATTGAAAGTCATCCCCTTAAATCTGCGACTATTCTCTGAAATAAAAGCACCCAGGACTACGGCAGTGTCCGCCCTCTGCCCCACCGCTGTACGCTGGGTGTGGAGAGCAGGGCCTTCGCTCCTTCAGCTCACAGACCTCCAACGGAGGAGCCTCCCTGGCCCTGACTCTGAGGAAGAGGACAAGATCCTACATGAGAAGCTGGTGCCCAGGGGCTGAGACTTCGGGGGTCTTGGGGTGCAGGGCGTAGCTTTGGCACGGGGAAGGGACATGAACTGGGGCTGGAGGGCAGACAGTGCAGACTGCTTGTTCCAAAGATGGGAGTCGGAGCAAGGGGGGGCTGCTCTCTGTCCATCAGCCAAGCCATGGCCACAGCCACGCAGGGTCTTCTACAGGGTGGCCTTGATGATCCTTCCATCCAGAAGGGGGGTCTGTGGGCTTGACACTCCTTCCCCCTTGTCACTTGCTTGTAATCCAGAGACCCGGAGGTTGGGCCAGAAGGGGCGCTGAAGTGCCCACCTTGTTGGAATGAACGAACACTCTCGTTGGAAACTCTGAGCCGTCGTACATGGTGTCCTCGACACTCGTTGTACTTGAGGCCACTTGAGTTTGAGGAAGCCGAGCACATGGAGTGGTCTCGTGGGGGTGGTCCGGTCAGCAGTCCTGGACTTAGAGACCTCACAGTGCGGGAGCCAGACCTGAGTGAACGAGCCTTCGGAGGAGGTGGCCTCCTACCACCAAGTCCCCCACCCGCTGAGTCTTCCCAGGGCCGACCCCAGATGCTGGGGAGCGAACAGGCTGCTCCCCTGACCCGTGACCTCACCAATTCTGGCCCACAGCATCCCAAATACCAGAATATAATTGTTGTTTGATGCCACAAAATTCATGAGGGCTTGTTAGGCAGCGACCGGAACCGGAAATTACCATGGAAGGCTGGTACAGCTATACAAAGCTCCCATAGAATTTGGAATTTGGAATTGAGAGGATAAGCCTGGGAAGGTCACCATGGACATTTAAGGTATTAATTACTGGGCGAGCTTTGAAGCAAAGCCGTTATGGTGGGCACAGGGGTTGCCTGTGTCCTGTGGGAACAGGTGAAGACACAGAGTTAGGACCCCAGGACGAGCGCAGGGAGAATGAGATGCCCTGAAGGGGGTCAAGGAAAGACTATAATAGTTCGACTTTTGGTTTAGCTGGAAAGTGCCTTTCGGGTGAGCTGGGCCAAGTCAGAGGTGAGAGTTGACAAGGTTGGTTTGGGCCACAGCTGCTTTTGGCAGACCCAGGAAACTGACTTCATTTCTCTCGCTGTGATGAAAAACAAAAACAAAAACAAAAACAATCTATGTTGGAAAAACAAATGTCTCACACGGAAAACAATGGCAAAGCCAAAGGGAAAAAATCCAACAACGCCAGCCTTCCACGTGGAAGAGAAGGAAGCGAACAACTTTAAGAACCTGATTAAACCATTAAACATCAACAATTCAACCGATCCTTCCTGCAAGAACACCACCAAGGAAGCAAAACACCACAAGCTTCTCACAGACTTCCCAACAAAAGGAGGATGGGCGGGAGGATGTGCTCTCCGGGGCCCAGCACACAGAGGAGGCGGAGGAGGTGGTGGGAAGACCATCTGCGGAGGAATGCAAGGCAGGTGCAGGGCCCCAGGGCAAGCTTCAAGCATTCCAAACCTCACTGGCTCAGAAACCTGCTGAGGCTGCCCCTCAGGCTGAAACCAAGTCGGAGTGATAGAGAAGTCTCCTTAGGAAGCGGGATTTGCAGGCCTAAGCAGCTCAGGGAAAGTGCCACAAAAAATAAACAACAACCCCCCCCCCCAAAACTGAGGTCTAGAACGTCATGGAAATTTCTAAACTCTGTGCTCGGCAGGAATATTGTAAATGTCACTCTCTGGTAAAGGATGTGATGTGTTTACCAGATTCGAGCATAATCTGGAATCAAAACAAAAATAATTTAAATAAAATGGAAGGAAAGGCATTTGGAAGAAAGAAGGAGGAGGCAGAGGGGGGAAGAGGAAGAGGAAGGAGAAGGACAAGGAAAAGAAGAGGAGGAGGAGGAGGAGGAGAAAAAGAAATTTCAGATGTGAAGTTGTCACTTTACAGCTAGATGGACGGAAAGCCTGATTTGTCCGTGACACAGCTGTCCACACGGCACTGTTCAAGTACAAGTCAAGGGCATAGAGAGAGCTATTAGTGGCATTCTAAAGAAAATGCAAGCCTGAAAAATTATCAAAAATATATACAAACGTTGAAGATAATGTGAACATCTAGGAAAATCAAATAAAGTAAACAAGGAGGAGGAAAACATGGAAACGAAGCAAATTTGGTCCTTAAGCCCAGCAAAGGAAAAAAAAAGAAAAAGAAAAGAGCGAAGCCACATATTTCCCAGGATCTGAACCCCAGAAATGTTGCCCCTTTATTCCCTTCCCCAAACACCCTCACATACAGCCATGCAGATTTTGGATTTTAAATCCATTTTGTTTGTTTTTCCTTTCATGCTTATACTATTTGCTTTTCTCGTTTTGCCTTTACTTTTAGCCCCAAACCTGCTTCAGCATCTTTTTTGTGTTGGGGAAAATGCTCACCGGCTAGATATTGACCTAAGGCTTCCAGACTCCCACATCTCAGTCAAATAAATCTTCTAGATGTTCTTTTCTCCCAGGTGTGTGTGTGTGTGTGTTTTAAATTTCTGACTTGTCTGTCTGATTCACCAACATATCTTACTCCATGATTCCCCAGGGATGTTTCAAGTCCTAACTATACATACAGTCTGTGCTGTTAATATTTAAAGTTCAAGGTCTTTTTCTTTTTCTTTTTTGCTTTTCTAGGATCTCAAACACACAATATAACTGGTGTCATCAATTCCTGTACCAAATGGATAAAACAGAAGAAGTAAAAGACCCACAGAACCAGGGCAGATTAAAGGTTGGTCAAGTCAAAAATTCTCTCTGGCCAGAGATTTCACAGAAGCAATGATTACCTGCATCTGATCATTAAACCAGGAGGTACCACAGTGCTTTAGCTGAGAGGCACTTCAAAATGCTTCGAGCTAGGATTCTACACACACAGTTCTTTTTTTTTTTTTTTTAAGATTTATTTATTTTTTAGAGAGGGGAAATGAGGGAGAAAGAGAGAGAGAGAAACATCAATGTGTGGTTGCCTTTCACATGGCTCCCACTGGGGGCCCACAACCCAGGTATGTACCCTGACAGGGAATCGAACCTGCAACCCTTTGGCTCACAGTCTGCACTCAATCAACTGAGCTACATCAGCCAGGGCAGACACACAGTTCTTTATCCTAACTGTAGGTTGACTCTTTTGAAGCCAAGGATCATTTGTCCCTCATATTTTAAACCTCCTAGTATAAATCAATATGTATGGATTAATTGCATTTCATCTTAGAATAGAAGACAATTGAGTTTGCATTAATGTTAGTTTTTGAGATCCATATAACCCAAATATTCACACTTTACTTTAAGCTTATTTGGTAATGGGAAGAATATCAAAATGTATGTTTTAGTAAAAGTGATAAATATATAATTCAAGACAGAAATGCTAAGAAGGTAAGTAGCTAAATTTCTTGGAGGGTTTAAACACTAAAATTCCTAGGAGAAAAACTCAACAATACCTAAAGCTGCCAAAATAATAATGTTAACACAGAACATGGATCTTAAAGCACTAGCTATATGTATATAGGAGTTATTACACTTAGGTATTTAAAGTAGAGTACTATGCAGCATCAAACACTTCAACAGAAGATGGATTCTTGGGAATTAAAGCAATAGAAAACCACATGTTCAGGGGGAAATATCTGTCTCCAGCCTCTTGTTGTTATCTTTGCATGGCCACAAAGAAGAGCCAAACTTAGACCTATCCAGCAATAACCCAATTCATAAAAATAGAACTAGGGTTGTCTAGCAATTTTCCTGCTGGCCAGGGAGTCAAACCCTTTGCCTAAATCGGTTTTGTTATGTGCAGGAAGGTATGTAAAGAGTAAAGACAAAATTAGAACTAAAACCATAATGGTGACTTTAGTAAGGAGGGCACCGCCATTGTCTATACGAAGCACTTGTTTGATGTCAGCTTTCTTACCTTAAATTTACAGTTAGCCACAAACACATACACATATGTATACCTATATGTATACCCAAATTTTATGACGTGGAACCTCAAGTAGTATCCTATGATGACTGTGGAGACAAGGCATAGGGGCTCACGTTAACTGATTGTTGTCTTTTTGAGAAGATGAGGCCCTAATCAGTTCCTTAAGTTGATTAAACACAGAGACTCTTTCTCTCTGTGCTTAACCCACACCCCAGGTACACATGCACTGTACCCAAGGGAACAGCTGGATGGGGAACAGGATAAAGGACTGGATCCAGCTGCCATTGTCTACAGCAGCAGCGAAGTCAGGAAGAACACAATAAAAAATGCAAATGTCGCCTCAGGCTCCCCAGGCAAGTAAATGCCCCTGGTAGGGAGAGAAAACTGATCCATATCTAATGAGGAAAAAATACTTGAGATTTCTTAAAATCCTGGTGAGCCATGAGAACTCAACAATCCTGGATTATACGTAATTCCCAGGCTTGCATTGTGCTTTTTAGAGAAACAATAGTTGTTCTTTACCAAGTGCCTATTAAGTGCGGAACACTCAGGATCCCATTTAGTTCTGACCTTGACCCCCACGGGACAGGTGGGCACACACATGAGTAATGAAACTGGACCACTGCCCTGTGGGAGAGCCCAGATTTGAGCCTGGTCTGCGCCCGCCAGCAAATCCCCCTTCTGCCAGAGCTTTTAATATATTTTTTAAAGAATTTCTCTTATGGCTATAAGAAAACATGGTTCCATCTAATAATTTATCTTGTGGATTGATTGTTTTAGATTGAATGTTCTCTTCCGAGATTTAGAATTCCATCTTCGCACAGATGGTCCAGTAAGTTTGGGGCCCATTCTTAAGACCTCCCGCAAGATTCATGCACTCATAGTTTTCCTTTTTCTCAAATAGGACGGATTTCTATAATAAATGCACACAAATATTTCCACCAAAAAAAGAACTAAGTTTACTAGATCATCTCCTTCCCCCCCTCCCCATTTTATTTAAAATTCCTTGAATATATTCCTAAGAGTTTTATCATCCTGGCCAATTGTTAACATTTTGCTCAACATGAGCTGGTTATATATAGTCCAGTATTTTCTGAACACCTTCTTATGGGGACACTAAAATATTATTTTTTAATTCAAAGACAGCCATGCCATAGCCGGGTGAACAGAAGTAACTAATTCAAAGAGAATGTTTTCAGTGCCGCATCTGCTTTCCTTCCCATCACTCCCTCAGTGGCTCTGGTGACAGCGCCTCTCCTCCCTCCCTCTCCACCTGTCTGGACACGTTTTCATCCCCTGCCACTCAAAGTGGAAGAAGACCCTCAAAGTGGAAGCGACCTGCTGCCGCCCAGCTCCCAAGGAACCCGGGAGTGGAGGCGACACTGTGGCCAAGCCATGAAGAGAAGATGCCAGCCCGCGGAATCGGGCCCCTCTCCAGAGCCCCCTGGGGAGGCCCCCAGCGCCGCAGCCACCAGCAGGGTGCCCGCCACACCTGCGCAGCCCCTTACCTGTGCCGGCGTCTCCCCCGGGCCCGCGTGCGGAGCAGTAGCAGCAGTCCAAGATGACATAGTTGAGCACGTTGAAGAAGAGCCCGATAATGCCAGTGCCGAGAACCAGCAGCGCTGCCTCCGTCTTCTGCGGATCGACGTACCTTTTGATCGCTTCAACCAGGATGCTGAACATCAGAGCCACCGCAAAAATGGTGTTGCCGAAGGCCCCCACGACATCGGCCCGCGGGAAGCCGTAGGTGCTCTTCCTGTGCCGCGTGATATGGCTGGCCCTGAGGCCGAACAAGCCCACGATCATGGAAAGGAGGTGGGAGAGGACGGCGAAAGCGTCCGAGGCCAAGGAGAGGGAGTTGCCGATGTGGGCGACCACCAGCTCAAAGACGAAGAGGAGGATGCTCACCGCGCACATGAAGACCAGGCGGAAGGTCCTGCCGGAGTATCGCCCCATGGCGCCGGTTCCCGAGCAGCCGCGTCCTCCCCGGGAAGGCTGGGTGCGCAGGGGAATAGCTCCCGATTTGGTGATTACAACTCCTGGAAACCTCTCCCCTCCGGCCTTTCCGCGCTTGTCAGATTTGGAAATCAGCTTTTATAGGCTGCTATAAAGCCATAAAGCAGTTTAAAGGGCAATTAAAGGAGAGATGTCATGTGAGCTGGGCCTGTGGAAATGGAAGTCACCCACTTTGGACGGAGACTGGAGGTAATTCTTCTGTTTGTGTGTGTGTTTAATTGCAGAAGTCGAGTCTGTGTCTTTGAATCACGCAGTGGCACACCTGTGGCTTCAGCCCTCCCCGCTTCCACACTCACACAGCGACTGGTGAGACAAGTCGTTTGACAAAGGCCATCCCATCCTGCCTACCTGGTGTGTAAACAGTTTTGGATGCTGTTCACTGCATGGGACAGGGAATATTCTAGATTGGGGCGACAGCATGTGAAAGCCAAGGATGGAACGAGGGTGAGTTTTCTTCTGCCGGCCCGCTGATCTGGAATACGCGAGCACCCTACTGCCCAACATCCTCCTCCATCGGGCCAGGGGAAAAATCGTCCCGCTCAGGAAAGAGAAAAACCTCTTTAAACTGGAGGGGCCGAAGACTAACTCCAGTCAGTTTCAGGAATAAAGCCAAATTGTAATGACCTAACCAATATTTTTGTTTTTAATCTTATCATCGATCACTCCTCATCCTTAGAGGTTTGCTAGCTCCCGAACAGGCGGTACAACAGCGGCCTCTGTGGCTTTGAGCAGCTGCTGACACTCAACCCCTTCCTTCAAGAAGCAGAGACTGAGATTGCTCTGCCCAGTCTTCTCTGAAGGAAAGACTCGGGGGGCTGAATTTGCTGTGTCAGTCTGACCCGGCCACCAGGCGCCCAGGCATTTGGTCAAACATTGTTCTCAGGGTTTTCTGTGAGGGTGGTTTTCCTTTTCCTCTTTGATTAATCATTATAGCTAACTTTATCGTGACCTTATTACGCCAAGCATACATGGCTTCAGTCTCTACAACAATCCTGACAGATGAATCATTTCAGAGATAAGGAAACTAAGGTTCAAAAACGCCAAGATGCTTAACTCACACAATGCCGGTTACTGGCTAGTTCTAAAATACTAGCCAGCCACTGGGGCTCTTCTTCTTCGCCATATTCGATAAGGTTAGGTGAGCAGAACAAAATCAAACTAACAGAGCGGTTCCAAAAGTTGCAAGAGCTGTAAAGCCAGTTTAAACTACCAAAAAAAGCACGTCAATGAAAAACCGTCATTACCACACCAGAAAACACATAGCTTCTACCATGAAAATATCACTAGGGGTCAATTTAAAATCTTGGCACCCCATATTCAGATTCAAAATGTTGGATCGAAGGAGCCTCTGTAGCTGATATAAACTATATTTCTATGCAGTATAAACTGTAACTTATTAATAGGCATTAATATAAAATTTAATTCCTATTAATAAAGGGTAGGTGGTTGAAATGAAGATCATGTAATGTGCTTACTTTGGCCAACACTCTAAGAGTTTCAATTTCTTTCCAAAAAATATTGATATTATTTTTCTCTCATTAACTTTTTTTTAAAGATTTTATTTTTAGAGAGAGGGGAAGGGAGAGAGGAAAAGAAACATCAATGTGTGGTTGCCTCTCATGTGGCCCCCACTGGGGACCTGGCCCACAACTCAGGCATGTGCCCTGACTGGGAATCGAACTGGTGACCTTTTGGTTCAGAGCCTGCACTCAGAAAATATTGATATTTTTATGCAGCAGTTCTGCCCCTGTGCATTTTACCTTTCTGCCTCAAGGAAGAAAGACCTAAAAAATACACAAATTCAAAACCACTCCATGAAAAACTGATATGCTGATGGTAGGAGAGAAGAAAGCAGAGGAACAAAAGTTTTATAAACCAGAGATTATTTTGCTTATGTTAGGTAAAGGGATTTCTTCATGCTATTTTAATAAAAGGGAATTTTATAGGTAAAACCAATATTCAATATTATGAAACAAAGAGCTGTGTGTACAATCGCTGCATCAAAAACTTCCAAGAGACTCAACCGAAATTCTTTAGTTGACAAACATGAAGGCGTCATGACATTTTATTTATGGCTAAAGCAAGAGTCTTATTTCCTGTTGACCCCCAGACAGATGTTTCATTGCCCAAATAAGTAGGTTTTCCACCGTAAAGAACTACTCTTGTGTGGTTGGTTTCTATCTTCTTGAACTCTGCTCCAAGTTCACACTTCTCAGAGGTCTACGACACAAATTCGGAACAGCTGTAGGATTCGAACCATGTCTCCGCCCCCTTTTCTGGGCTGACTCGGATGGTCCAGGTCTCATAATAAATCCATTGCAAGGTCCTCTTTTAACCACTTGGCCCTTTTGTGAACTGTGCTTCCTGATATGGTTGCTACTTGAACTCACGTTCCATTTTCCTTCTGGTGTCATCAGTTCCTTCCAAAAGGCAATCAGCTCCTTGACGGCACCAGAATGGGCCTCCATTTCAGGTTGGAGCTGGGGAAATGGGCAGCTTCCCAGTTGGGAAAGCTCATACCGTCCCATGGTGTAGTTCTTGCCAGCTGCAGTCCCCTCGCATCCATCCGATGGCATCATGCGTAGTTGTCAAGTGTCCCAGGAGGTCTCCATATGTAAATTCCTGTACTGGGGCTTGTCACCGAAAGGCTTCAATGACATCGTGACCCCTCACAACTGGGATAGGTGAGCCAGCTGGACAGAAAGCCAATTTAGCTTGACAGTAAGGATCTGGTGCTGGATGAAAGGAAAAGTGTCTTTTCTTCTGATTCAGGTCAGCCCTAATCCTCAGTCACCTCTCCACAGGCTCAAGTATCCTGAGGAAGCCCCAGGGCTGCAGGGCTGCAGGCAGCCAGCAGGGGCCACTCCAGAGCTCCCAGCTTGGTGCTACAGTGGTGCCCTAGGTGTCACCTGGCACCTCACCTGCTCAGCAGTGTGACCGGGACACCAAGGCCTGCACACCAGCACTGGTCTGGCCTGCCTCCCCCGCCCTGCTGAAGGGGTGTTGGATGAATAAAGCAGACTGCCCTCCCCAGTGTCGGTGGGCCTCACCCAACCAGTTGAAGGCCTGAAGACACCACCCTCCTGACTCCGCCTGCTGGCTGCCTTCAAGCTGGGACACACCATCCCAGCTTCAGCCTTCAACTGAAGGGTTAGCTCTTTCTGGGTTTCGAGCCCATGGGCCATCAGACTAAAACTACACCACAGGTTCTAAGTTTCCTGCTTTGCTGACTTGCCCTACAGATCTTGAGAATTCTCAGCCTCCATAACAGCCATTTTTTATTAAAAAAAAAAAAAATCTCTATTTAGAGCGCTGACTGGTATGGCTCAGTTGGTTGGGCGTCGTTCTGCAAAGCAAAAGGTCACAGGTTCGATTACCAGTCAGGGCACATGCCTGGGTTGCTGGTTTGGTCCCCGGTCCAGGTGCATATGAAAGATAACAATGTTTCTCTCTCACATCAGTGTTTCTTTCTCTTTCCCTTCCCCCTCTCTAAAAAGAATAAATAATAAACACATTCTTCCCATGGGTTCTTTTTATCTGGAAAACACTTGTACACACACTGACTGACTAAATAAATGCCTGCAGCTTAAATGCAGACGCAGTAATTTCCCTAGCTCAGCTGACAGTCTAACGGACAACTGACTCATACACCTGGACTGTGTACCAAACACACTGAGACGCCCTTGTTCACCCACCCACTCCTGCAACAAATACTGTCCAAGTTCCTGCGTGTCAGACACGGCTCTGGGGGAGACAGCAATGAATAAAAGACAAAAACCCCTGCCTTCATGAAGCTTAACAAAGTCGGTCACAAAACGTACTAAATGCCACACGGTATGAAGAATGGAGACAAAGGAAGCGGAGGAGGAGGGCAGAGTGCTGGTGTGGGGGTGGAGCTGTGATTTTAAATGAAGTGGTCAGGGAAGAATCCCCTGAGATGTTTCTTGAGTAAAGACCTGAAGGAGGCAAGAAACTCACTCGATCAGCAGGTATTTCTTAATCACAAAATTTGGTTTGGGTGGCCTACTTAAAATGTATTTTGAAATATTCCCATTACCTGACGATTAAAATCTTTTTGTATTATTTCAGTTCTATTGATGGTCCAAACTCTTAAAACCTTCCAGTAAAGATGAGCAAATACATTGGTTTAACATTACCTACTGAACCACAAGGATAGTTTCTGTCGGTTACTTTAAGCCAGACAGTGGGGCAGTACCGTGTGAATTTCCCAGGTACCCCTTCAAGTACGGCGACAGTTCTTGGCGGGAATGACATCGTGTCAGGGACAGAGAGCGAGGCAAGGCCCTGCTAACAATGCTCAGCCCGATTCATCGCTCCACATCCTTGTCCACTTGATCGCCTGATTCTGCATCTGCAATAGGACGACTCCAAGGAAAGAACATCGTTGGTTTTTACTTAACTCCTGTCCGCTCTGGCATTTATGAAAGTTTACTAATTGCATTTATTAAATTAAGAGCCAGCATCTTCTGGATCTCATAAAAGTGACAAGCAAAGGACCAAAGATGAGTTGAAAGACAGGACAGCGGGAGCTACTTTCGAAGCTACTGACAACCCCCGAACGCAGTCGTATGAGAGATGACTAGTTAGCAAGTAGAATCAGATACAGGTACGGCGAGAGTCCAGACTCTCTGGTCAAAGTGCCCTCTCCCCACCTGTACTTTGGGGTGTCTTTTGCTGCTGATCTCAAGACTCAGCCTCCCCAGGAGAGGAGACAGTCCGCAGGAGTGGTCAGGAGGGGCTGCTCAGTCCTTCGGACTGAGCGAGGCCCATGCACCCTGGCGAGGGCCACCTGCTTTCCTCAGCCCACCAGCTCACCCACGTTGCAGGATCTACTTGCTAATCACCTGTCTCCCCTACAGGAACTTGCTGTTGTCTGGTTCCAGAAAACACCCTTTAACCTATCTGTTTCCTCTCTGTCGCTGTGAACACTCGGCACTCGGGACCTCAGTTACGTATCTATCAGCTGATGGGTATCATCTGCAAGTAGGACATTTCTTCAAGGACATTGCTTAGACTCAGGTTCAGGTACCTTCTTGAAAAGCAACGCCACTTTTCAGCTGTCTGAAAAAGCTTTGATATTTTAGCTGAATCTCAATTTAAGAAAGAAGTCTATCACACGTGGATTTGGGATGAAAGCTTCCTTCCTGAACGCACCTACTTACTGTGGGTGAATAATGAACTCCTTTGAGGCAGGCAACTGCAAGCTTCTCTGCGGTTAGCGCTACTCATCGGAGGCTTCAGAAAATTCCTACAAAGTTATTTTCTGTTATTTTCATCTCTTTGTAGGAATTTCCTTGTAGCACCTTGGATTTCAGAAACAAATGAATACACAAAACAGTGTTAGTTCATGTATTTATTACGGGGGCTGTGTGCAGAAAAGCCTCAGTTCCACAGTTACTTCAGTCATAAGAATAGATATTTATTTCATGTGACCTCCTTTTTGAGCCTTTGTTTTAAAAAATCATAAAACTATATCTGGGAAGATATTATTATCAAGTTTTTTCAAAGTGAGGGGGTGGGAGGTTGGGGTGCAGGTTCATCCTCAGTAACTGCGACCAAACAGGGTGTAGTACTTGGCAGGGTTCTTGCCGCAGACACATCGGGCTCCAGGCTGCAGCTCACAGAGCGGCTTGAAGGGGATGCAAAGGCTTTTCGCCCCCATGGATGGAGCGCCAGGTTCAAGATCTTGATCCCTGAAATTAGAAACAAGTAAGAATTCCATCCACCCAGGCTGTGCACCTCTCTTTCTTTCTCACTGCTGCACCCCCCGTCCGATCCGTGGATTCTTTACCTAGTGGTGGTCTTCTTGATCCAGTCCTCGCAGTCGATCTCCCCGCAGAACGGGATCTGAGCGATCTAGTGGGGAATAGGAGGTGGTGTTTGTGACCCTTCCATGCCACGGAAAGAAGAGCTGAGTTCTCTGTTAAACTGACGAGCATAAAGGAGAGGTCTCCCAGCCCTTCTCGGGACCTGGTACCCTTGCAAACCAGCTAGCATCTGCGCTCAGAAACGTAGGGATACGAAAGCACGTTTTCCCATCCTCCAAAACCCACACGCCACCGAGCATCGAGACACAACACAGACATCTCTGCAACGCATGCACGTGTCCAAATACAGTGGCTACAACGCAGAGCCTGAGAGAAGGAACAGAGCAGGAGGAGACCTGGGTCGGGACAGCAGCCACACCCGCCTTGCTTTGCAGGCGATCCCCTCCGGCTCTCCCTGAACAGCTGGTGGAGGACAGTGGGGAGATGACAAATAGTGACCTGATTTTTACAGTGTTTTCAGGGTAACAATGAACAATCAGGTAAATGGCACTTTATGACCCACTGTTTTAACATGTCACAGGTCAGTGAATCACTTTTCAAAAGCCAAGGGTATTTGAAAGTCAAGACTCATTCTGTGTCCAGAGGAAAAAAAAAAAAACCTCTCAAAATTTTCTTCATAGATCATTCAGAATAATGAGAAGAATCAAGAGACTGGGGATTTTACCCTAACTTTGAGATTCACTGCCTATCTGAAAATCTCTAGCTCTGAGGTTTCTTTCTTAAAATGTGGATGTTGGACAAGACAAGCATGAAGGTTTCTCTCAGTTGTGAAGCCTGAATTCTTCATAGCATGTCTACTTCAAAATTAGGTTTGCGTCCAGTAACACAAACCTAGTAATAGTCCTTCAAACAATTTTTGTAATAGTCCTTTAAACAATTCCTGGAGATCCATGTTAGCAGCAGGGAAAGCAAAGGTCTGGGTAATCGCCACATGCTGGAAACGCAAGTTCAAAGCCGCTAGAAAGTTATCCGACTTCCTCATCAACTTTCTGATTTACTCTTTGCAGCCACATGCCCCAGGCTCAGATCGAGTCCCCCCTGCAAACTCATCCTTGTACTTGGGACTTGGTTAAAAACATGTTCAAAAACACCTCTCTAAGAATTAAAGTGAAATACTGATGAAGAAATTATATTAAAATCTGAGTAATTTGCCCTGGCTGGTGTGGCTCAGTGGACGGAGTGCTGGACTGTGAACCAAAGGATCGCAGGTAGGATTCCCAGTCAGGGCACATGCCTGGGCTGCAAGCCAGGTTCCCAGTAGGGGGCGTGTGAGAGGCACCACACATTGATGTTTCTCTCTCTTCCTTCCTCTCTAAAAATAAATAAATAATCTTTTTCTTAAAAAAAGAAAAAAAGAAAATCCTGAGTAATTCACCAGGGGAACATTAAAGAAGAGTGAGGAAGACTTCTCTTATGTTCATTTAGCAAAATACAGTAGACTAATTTCCAAACTTGGTAAACTTAATTTTAACAATCTGCCCTTATGAGGAGCTGACAAATTTCTAGGCAAATCCTGGAGGGAAGGAGTGTGTGGGTAAAGGGAAAGTGGAAGGGTTGGTATTAACAGATATTTTGAAAAAATTTAATGTAGAAATTATGCAATGCAAATTGAAGCAAAGACCAATGTGGACATAAGAGCTGAAATCATATCAAGTGACCTCCCTATATTGAAACTTGGTAAATCATTAGCATTTTTGCAATCGGAAAGCATAAAAAATGTACAGTCAAAAAAGTATTATTTAAAATTCATTACAAAAAACAGAATGGGGGAACTTTAATCACTGTCACTATTTAAGCAATGATAAAAATTAAGACTTAATTAAAAAGAATGTTTTTGGGTAATAGAATTTTACTTTTATCGACTCATAACACAGCCATATTTTTTGATAACTTTAACAAAACTTAAAGTTATGTTAAAGGAAAAGAAAAAAACAGAAAACTTACATTTTCTTTTTCTCTTAAAAACTTACTTTGCCTTGAGAAGATATTTCTAAAATAATTTTTAAAATTTAAAATGGTTTATCATGTGAAAAATTCAACTGAAGTTGTTACTAAATGTACGTGGTCTCGTAAATGATAATTTTGTAAAAAAAAAAAAAAAAACCATGTTTTTAATTTCTTTTAGCTGCAAAGTTAATTTTAGATGATACCATATGAAACTTCTATCTATGCATACAATTTGAAAGGACAGTATACATTTTTAGGCTATTTATTCAGCCATAGAAGGTTCTTAATTTTCATTTTTTATTTCAATATCTGTGTTTTTAAAAGATACAATACAATCTCTTGCAATACACAGTAGCTTGCATTCTGTAGCAAAAAATGTTAATTACAAAGATAACAATACTCAAACATTTTGGTGATTAATAGATTAGTAATGTATGTCAACAGTAAAAAATATGTATTATATATAAATACCACTTACTTTTAATTTAATTAAGACCATTCCCTTGGAAAATGTACTAAAATCAAGACCTACACATAATTTTTTTCCCTTTATACCAACAGGGGAAGTAGAAAATCAAACTTTCACCTACATTCAATTTCCAAAGATCCCTCTACCTCCCTCTCTCCTGGTGAACACAACTGTACTCACAGCCACTGCAGAGGCTGCTGGCTGGCCAGTCAGCACAGCTGAGCCGACCACCAGAGGGGGGGATGGGGGGTGGGCACGACCACTGAACTCAAACACCGAAATCTGCCTTGGTCTCTCCGGGTTCTCTGGACGTACAGCTGAAACACTGCGCTCGGCTTCAGAACAGATGCTGCAACCTGTGACTGTACTGGCGTCTGCCGAGATCCCTTCCTTTGGAAGCAACGGACCAACCGGCACTGACGCTGCTGCTTTAGTAACTCTTGTGCAGCGTCGTCACCCACTGTGCTGCACCTGGGACCGCCAGGCTCGTGCAAACAAGAAACTGTAAAATTCAGTGATTAATGGGGCCACGCTAAAACGACGATAAATCACGGTGGGAGGAAAAACACACACGGCGTCAGATGGCTATCCACTGTCTAGCCTTCTCTGACAAGGACATCGTTTGAGTCGAGTGACAAAGCATGGAAACCAGAAAGCAGGAGATCACAGACGCAACATTCCAAGAATAAGGAAAGTTAAAACGCTGACAACTGTGGATCTAAAAGGGCATTTTGAGATGACCTATCTTATACTCATGTTACAACTTAGTAAACCGAGAGCCAGCTAGATTAACATTTTCCCAGCTCATAGAAGAGACATAATTAGAGGTTTTGATCATAATCAATTAGAACTGTGCCTTCCTGAGTCAGAAGACCTAGATTCCAGTGCCAGGGGCAATTCATTTAGCCTCTGGCCTGAGGTTTTCTCATTCGTAATGTGGGGACACAGGACCTGTTGTGTAATCAAGAATGTATACCAGAATAGCAAGGTTCACAAGTGATTCACTTTAGCAATTAATATTTTTGCAAATCAAGACCTCTTCTTTATGAAAATTCAAAGTCTGGCTGGGAACACATGCACATACAGCACAGAAAGCTGAAAAAACCTTGAAAGGACACTTACGACCTCATCAGAAAACCTGTGCTGTTTTAGGGGGGCAGGCGGACGCACTCATTCTGAAAACCAGGCGCGGACGAGAGTGATGCTCCCCTCCCGTTACTCAGAGCGTTCAACCCATTAACAGCTACGTAAGTACACGGTCCCAGAGCTGAGAGAAACAGACTTGTAACCCTTTGGGCACCTGCACGTGACACTTCTAAAGCTAGAACAAGGCTTGCTGTAGGAACTTACATCAAGCTGAAGAACTAAGATTTCAGTAACGAAAACATCAGGGGCGACACACAACAAATGCTGTTTAGCCAGTGTACCCAGCATAAGAAAGAGCTCTTACAGAATCAGTCCGCAGTGCCATCCAAAACAATACACTGTGGTACAGCTTCAGGAAAGCCAGAGGAAAGAGTACAAAACGGTGAGTAATTTGCCGTCTTTTTTGCGTGACTGGCTTTGAAAAAGGGCATGTTTTAATTCCTAAGTTCAGTGAGTCTTAAAAGACCATTTACTGAAATACCTCTATATTCAAAACTTTTCAGAAGTCTCTTACCTTTCCAGAATCTAGCATCTTCTGAAAGTCTTCCATTGAATTCGCCACCACCATGTGAGTCTTAAGGTCTTCCGAAGCCCTTTCAAAAAAATAATTGGGAAAGAACACATGACTTGTCTCCCTGATATGACGTTACGGTTAAACGAGCGCCATGTAAGGAAAGAGCAACAGCCTGGAAGGGAGAGGAGCTCCCCCGGACCGAGGCTTGCCACCAGCAGCGGCCCTCAGCTGGCGGGGCACTGTGTCAGTGTGCAAGTCAAATGACGGGCACCGGCCACGCACACAGCAGGGGGTAGTTTCTGGTATCGCTGCCGTTACATCTCGATTGGCCGACCTTCTATCCCTGGCTGTAGCACTGACCTCCTGTGAGGGTCTGGGTTACTTTTTAAACCTCCATGCTCTTTCCCAAGTTCCTACGACGTGGAAACTGCCCAGGCAACTCTAACTACCACGGAGGATTACTGTGAGAGTCACACATGAAGGCATGCAAGCGTTCCACAAAGGAAAAACCATCAACATCCGTTATTCGAGCTACTTTCACACACCATGTAGCTTCTTTTAGCTGAATTCATTGGGGTGACGCTCGTTAATAAAATTATACAGACTTCAGGGGCACGATTCTGTAACACATCATCTGTACACTGCATTGTGTGCTCGCCACCCCGTCATGTCTCCGTCCGTCACCATTCAGGCCCCTTTGCGCTCCCCCACTTCCCTCCACCCTCTCCGTCGCTCTTTTACAAATGGACATAAGTATCATTCCGCTCCGTATTCGAAGCCACGCATCGCCTGAGGGCCATGCACGGTGGTGACCAAAGATGAGAGGCGTGGTCTTCTTTTCTGGGTCTCAGGGCTGAGACTACGTGACCTCTGCCGGCAACTGCTCGCTGCCCACCAAATCTGTTTCCCCTTCGTCCAGCTTTTTGTAGTGAGAAGGGTCCATGCGACTAAGTTTTAGTCAATAAGATCCAGAGAAAGGAATATGCCAGATTCCAGACTTGCTTAAGCCTTAAAGTAGGAAAAATGTACCTCTATCCAACTTGTATTAACAAATTTACTGAGTAAAAATGTCAACAAAAATTTGCTTTTTAGTCACTAAGGCACTGGTTTTTCAACCAGGGGTGCATGTGCATCAACGGGGAGCATCTTAACACCACAGATGAGCAGAACCTACTTTAAAAAGCTCAGAGATCAGCCCTGGCTGGTGTGGCTCATTGGACTGCATCCCAGGGTCGCTGGTTTTGATTCCCAGTCAGGGCACATGCCTGGGTTGTGGCCAGGTCCCCAGTAGGGGGTGTGCAAGAGGCAATCGCACATTGATATTTCTCTCCCTCTTTTTCCTTCCTTTCTCCCCTCTTTAAAAAATAAATAAATACGATCTTTTAAAAAAATTAAAAATTAAAAAATAAAGGTCAGAGATCACACCTCTGGTATGAGGCTCAGGTGTTTCTGTTCCAAAGCTCCCAGGGGACTGGAGAGAATCCCTGGCAAAGAACCACCGTGCTGGGTGCGCCGTGTGGACAGCGTGCAGCTTCCTACTCCTTCACCTCTGACAAAAGCACCGTTCTGAGTCCAGAGGAACTTCAGATGCAGCACTCACTGGCAGGCCAAACAATCCTTGAAGGAACCCCTCAAGAGACTTACCATCATTCTCATTTTGTGGCAAGCCAACCAAGAAGAGCAAAACACTTGCCTCGCCTAAGGAAGCACCAAAGCCAAGGCTAAAATTAGCTCGCTCCTTAAATGCAAGAAGCATGGAGGGCCAGTATGAGGCAGGGCAAGGCGTCAGAAGATGAATGAGTACAGGGCAGGTGCTCCCCCACGCTGACCTGTTCCCAGTGGCACTGGACCCTCCTGTCTGCTTCCGGTGAGCAGGAAAGAAAATAAGGTGCCCACATAGGCCACCAATCTTCAGGTGCCTCCGCCTTGACCCCTCTCCATAGGTCAAGGCAGCCCTGAGCCCTCCCCTTAACCCTCGGTTGTACATCACAACCACCGTTCACACTACAGGTGCCAGGCCCGCTCTGGACCGATCCCGTTAACATCTCTGCGGAGGGGCCAGGCGCTGGTAGTCTGTAAAGCTTCCCAGGGGCTGCTAACGTGAATCCAGAAGGTGAGAATCAATGCCTTAGTTCCTCAAATTTATGTCCTAAAAGCCGGGATCTAAAATTAACCCAAATTAGTCCACGGGGCAGACAGACAGTCCAGTGCTGCAAACCTAGTAGGGAGCAGAAAGCACCCAGAAAAACAATCATAACACAAGTCAAGACAGGAAGAGAAAGGTGGAAAGAGAACCACGGGCAATCAGAGGGAGGGAGGACTTCCTGCTGGGCCCAAGGATCCCCCGTCTGGGCCTCACAGGTCGAGGAGGGGTTGAAGATGAGAGACCCGAGCCGTTCTAAGGAACTAACTTTCTGAAAAGGTTAACGTGGATGTCTTCCAAAATAGCTCGAAGTTTAGTCTCAGCCTCATTTTCTGCAACTGTCAGCTTTTCTCCGGTGTCCCGTCGGACAGCTACGAACTGACAACTCTTCATGTCTCTGGGCCCCACTTCCAGTCTGATGGGGACTCCCTAGGAGGCAAAGGCGGCAGTGAGGACAGCGCGTGCGTGGCTCTGGCTGAAGACAGACAGAGTGGGCAAAAGCAGGCTTACAGTGGCTAGTGTGTGACGCAGGGTTCATTCTCGTGTTGGTTTTCAATTACTGTATTCTTCATTTACATTACAACTGTAAACCCACTTTTACCCACCCCGTATATAGACTATTTTATGGCTTTATTGACAATAATCATAAAATACAAAACACAAGGCCTGTATCACCAGTAAAAAAAGCAGGTGATGTTCCTGAGCTATTACAGAAACCTATTCCGATAAGGCGTAAACCTAAGAAAGAACTGTACTGCCTGGCAGTTCCTCGAGGTCTTCAAGATCACTTTTTGTTCTAACATAATAATATAACCTTCCTCAAAAACACTTTTTAATTTAGCTAATATGCTCAACACTTAATTTCAGTGAAGAACCTGCAACTACCAAAATAGAGACAGACCTACATTTTATAAAAATACAAATAAAGAAAATCTCACTGCAAGCTGGGATTAACGGCTAGCGGCGAAGAACGTACCTTGAGCTCCCAGTGGTTGAACTTCCAACCTGGCGAGTAGTTATCTCGCAGATCAGCTCTGACGCGGATGTTAGCGCTGAGCAACCGCCTTCGATACTCGTTGCACTTGGCGACCAGAGCATCTCTGTCTTCTTCAGGAAGGGCATTTGTAATGCCGCAAGGAATGACCACCACCTGGGACCCAGCACAGTGCCACACAGTCACACAAGGAAACGGGAGGGACTACAATCTTTACACCGGGCACCGTGTCGGAGTGGCTTCTAACCTGCACGGAACGCCCACCGATCGGCTGCACGCTGCGTGTCTGTGCTACATGCATTTTCATTGGCCTGCTGTGTTTCATTTGACCTGGTACAACTCACTTCAGAAAACAGTCTCTAAAGAAGTTTTATATAAAACAGCTAGGAACTGACAGAGTGAAAAACAAGAACACAAAGGATGTACACAGTTGCACACCAGTAAGTTCTGAACTGTGTTCTGTGTTGTTTCTCTATCAGAAGATACACCTGGACGGTGCTAGGAAACATCCATTCGTCAATGTGACCTGTATCTCCCGATGGGGCGGGAACAGAGGACCGTCCTCACCTGAACACAGGCCACGCGTGGAGGCAGCACCAGGCCCATGTTGTCCCCGTGGACCATGGTCATGACCCCGATGGTCCGGGTCGTCAGGCCCCAGGAGTTCTGATAGGCAAACTGCTTCTCTCCGGGTGCCTTCGGGTCTTCGAAAACGATTTCGAACATTTTGGAAAAATTCTGCCCTAAATGATGCGACGTTCCTCCCTGAAACAAACGGAGAAATAGGAGCTTTACTTTAATGACCTGTTAGGCCTTTGAAAACGGTTGTAAGGCCACAGCCTTAACACGACACTAAACCTAGTTTGGCTTCCTTGAGGGTTTAACGCTCAACACGTTTTCCAGGTATGACCGGCACCACTGGGGGTCTAACAGAAAACACTGCCCCTTTCCTGGGAGCGACGTGCGCCCCGGGGGGTTGAAGAGGACCCCACGCTCTGGCTGACCCTGGGGACTTACAAAAATGGGACAGAGGTGCCTGAAATCAGAATGTGGCCTAGAAAGCACGTGAACTGCCGATTTTTAGAGTCTCCTCCTCTGATGGCAGAAGAGAGGTGCGGGCCCTGCCCACAGGCCGAGCTTCCCAGCGCCGCCCATGAAGCCCCGGCGGCAGACGGCACCTGGATGGCTCTGCCGCTGGCGGATATAAAGGCCTCCACCGTGGTCGTGTAGTCCCCTCCCGCAAACTTCTCCTTCTCCGTCTTTCTTCCCTTTACCACCGGGATGGCCAGCAGGTCTTCGTACACCTGAGCGTACAAGTCGAGTATCTGCAAGACCTGCAACGACGTTTTAGATGTAAAAGTGTCTGAATTCATGGTGCGCTTATTTATTACAGGTCTATAAACCTGTACCACTTAAAACTAACTGTGGTGCGAGAGGCAGCCACACAAAGAAAACTTCTTTTACAGGAAGGCTGAGGCAGCCAGTGTGAATTTACCAAGGAAGACATTCCAACAAAGCAGTGTGAAGAGAAACTGAAGAGCTTCTTAAAACGTGCATAAATTTAGAACATACGAGAAAACTAAAGCTTTTGAAAGATACACAGTGACAAGGGCAAAAATCTCTCAAAGAATAATCATTTTCATCCACGTGATTACAATTGCCTCTATACACTGAGGTCCAAAGACACTTTCATCTGCAACTTTAAAGTGGCCCTGGCCAGGCAGCTCAGCTGGCTAGAGTGTTGTCCCAATTCGCCAAGGCTTCAGGTCTGATCCCCAGTCAAAGCATATACAAGAATCAACTAATGAATGCATGAAAGTGGAACAACAAATTGATGCTTCTCTCTCTCCCCCTTCAAAATCAATAAATACATTTTTTTAAAAATTAAAAAAACAAAGCAGCCTTTTCTAGTACAATTTCAATACGCAGTTTCTTAGGCCCATGCACATCTGAATGTACTTGTTTTTCTCTGAACATTAATTATGGTGACATGATTTTAAGTAACAAAGTAAGTTACACCAAGAAACTCTTTTAACGCTGCGCTGAGACCAGACCAAGTTTCAGCTTGCAGTCACTCGCTGAACGATTACCACGAACAGACAGCACTGCACCACCGACAGCCGGGAAGAGAGTGAGACGCATGGCGCGGACAAAGGAACGGAGCACAGCGCAGACCCGAACGAGGACGCCCACGCTCCATACCTCCTCTGCAGCCTCCTCGAACGTGGCGAAGGCGCTGTGCCCTTCCTGCCAGAGGAACTCCCGCGTCCGCAGGAAAGGCTGCGGGTGCTTGAACTCCCAGCGCTGGAAGAGGCAGGAAGACAGTCGGGTCATCAGAGACAGCTTTTCAGTGTCTGTTAACATCTTGCGTGTTAAGGCACCAGAAAACCTAACTGTGATCCAAAGCACTTCAAAAATGTTCCCGCGCCCCCAGCCCCTCGACTACGCAAGCCTGGGGAAATGCAACGTGCGTCCAGTGGACTAGGGGGGCGCTGGGGGGGGGTGCGGAGGGAGGGCACCTACCACCACGTTGCACCACTGGTTGAGCCTGATGGGCAGGTCCCTGTGCGACTGCACCCACTTCGCGTACGCCGGATACATGACTGCAAAGACAGGAACACAGGCCGGTGAGCCACCAAGGGGCCCACTTCTCCCCGAAGGCCGCTCAGAGCTGAGCTGCACATGGTGAGCGGGAATCAGAACGCCACGTGTGTGCAAAAGCGTGTCCAGTGAATGGTCAGCGAATGGTACTGTTACATACATCATAGAGAAATTAGCCAAGGAAATAAACTGCCTAAACCCAACCGCACATCGTGTTCCTGGCAATGAGATTTACATTCAGCTGCCTTTCTGCTGCTGTGTTTTGAAAACACTAAGTGAAGAACGTACAGTGTGCACCATGTTCTGTGTTAAGTTCTTTGCATTCTTCATCCTGTTCAGTTCTCACGCTCAACCCACAAAGTAGCTGTCAGAACCTCTCAGTACTAAAGACACGGAAACCAAGACAAGCGCACTACAGAACTTGCTGAACCCAGCACAGCAGCGTGTTAGAGCCAGAACGCAGGTCAAATCCGCCTGTCGTCTCGCCACGAACCGCCAACTTAAGCGAAGGTGTCTGTCTGATCACCGTCTCCCGGGACTAGCTGCCATTAGTGACACAAAAGGAACAGCGGCCACGTGACTTCAGTGCTGCATCACCACGCGAGCACACAGAGCATCAGAGCAGACACTCCGCCGCCGAAGCGGGCAACGCTCTGGACACACGGACAAGCCCAGAGGCACGGACTTGCCACGAGACCCTCCCGTTCTCTGTGTCGTTTTGGGAAAGCCACTTCACCTTTCAGGGACGTTTTTACCTGCAAAATGGAAATAACCACAGCTGCCCCTTCCTTCTTCACTACTCTACTGTAATAGTCCGGGATGTAAATAAAACCACCCAGTGACCTATAGAAAACCTACACAAACGTAAATGTGATATTAACGTAAGTAACAAAATTTGTAAATATGACAAAACATTAGTGTTGGCAATTTTATAATTCCAATAAAATTATTCTAAGCACACAATTCCTTGAATTCTTTGGGGAAATTACAACATGAACATGAAATGATGAAACTTTTTTTTTTTTTAAAGCGCTTTCTCCTATTGCTAAAGAGCTGTGTAATACGTACTGTACAGAGAATGAAATTCTACACAACTCCAGTTTGCATGCATCTTGATGTGTGCGCTCATGCAACTTTATACACGGTCAAGAAGGATTGTGCAGGTCACAGAACAAAGGCGGAGGCCCCCCCCAGAACTGTCCCCAACGTCTCCCCGGGGCTCCCCTGCGCCGAGGCCCGTGCTCACCCGTTTCACTGGTGGGACGAACGGCGATGGGCTCCGCCAGCTCCGTTTTGCCAGACCTGGTGACCCATGCCACCTAGTAAGACAAGAAGACAAGTAACTTTTACACAGCGTTTAAAGAGCATTTAAAGAAACAGCGCAAATGCCAGCAAACTGTGAATTCACTTTTGCTGTCAATTAAGGCAAGTTATTCATGGCTGTTCACTGTGAGAAGAGGCAGCTACTTACTGTCCTTATAAATGTTGAGAGAAAAGTAAAAGCCAGTTAATGACTTAATGTAACTAACAGAATGATAACCTGCCCTGAAGATAGAAATTTTTAAATGGCTTTAAATTTTTTTAAATTCCTCTGAATTGCTACTATAACTTCCCTTTTAAACTACTACTATTCAAGTGTGAAAAGGAAATGTACTTTCAAGTTTAAGGGAAAAAACTGCAAAAATAAACAAAGTGACCTCACCTCAGGGGCGAAGTCGGCCACGTGAGTCTTCTCCTTCTCTAAGGCTCCTTGGGACACAAACATGGGGAAATAGCAGTTCTCAACACCCAGCTTCTTGATCTCAGCGTCGAAAAAGTCCTTGATGGACTCCCAGATGGAATACGCCCAGGGGCGGAGGATGTAGCAGCCACTTACATCGTAGTATTCGATCATTTCTGACTTTGTGATGACCTTTTCAAAAGACAAACACGGTTTCTAAGGCCGACACCGAGTCAGCCTGGCGGTGCAGGTGCCGAGAGGCTGACCGCCAAGCCTCCAGCTGGAGTCCCCTGGACGCCCTCCTTCCAGGCCTGCAAATCAAGCCTTTCTGACCTCGCCAGGGCCCTCGCTCTTAAGCAGACTTCAATTCCAATCTTGTTTCTGCTGTGACTATCTTTGTGGCTTTGAACTAATCCCTTTACCTCACCGTAAAAAAAAAAGAAGCCACGTACTGACGATCGCACGGGGGCTCCTGGATGAAACGCTTTCTGTGAACAAGCTCTGACAGCTGTGATGAGCCAAGGGACTGTCCTCGGTGCCACTGAGGGCGCCCTACGCTGCCCCTTTGTGTCTGCACTTCAGAACCTAAGTGCAGAGGCCCCTCTGAGAAACTTAACACATAAAGGTCAAATGAACGCATACTCACCTGAGAATACCAATCTGCCAGATTTTCTTCTTTTTTTGCCTCAAGGCCCAACCTGCAGATATGAAAAGTAAAATATAAATTCCTTCACTGAACAAATGCTTCTAGGTTGAATGGAAATAAACACTGAAGTTCAAAGTGGATTCATTTTTCTTCAGCATGAGTTACTTCTACACTTCTTCCATGTTCACTCCTAAGATACTGTTTTAAACCTAGAAAACAGTTCAGCCGTCTCTCAAAAGGTGGTGAGACGCTGCCCACAAAACAGCAGGAGGGCCAAGCCCAGTGACCACCAGGCGGCAGACACCTCACTCGCAACGTCCTCACGAGGCCGTGCACCTGCACGTCGCCTGCTCACGCAGCGTGCTCCTACTAACGAGCAGGAGGCTCCTTTTGCCACCTTGAATCCAGGCGAAGTGACAATCAGTGAGACGAGCGTCTCACGGAAAGTAACGCGTGGCGAGCACTAAAAACAGCGGCTCTGTGTGCACCCCCGCGGGCGTACACAGGTCCGCAGTTCCTTGGTCCACACGTTTTCCTGGTAACTGCAGTAAGTGGAAGTCGCAGAGACAGATGCTTCCCAAACGGATCAGATCTGCAATAAGACCGCTGGAGACAGTAACCCTTTTCCTGAAACACCCATGACGACTCCGGAACTGTGGTCTTACGACTCACGCAGAAAAGTCAACCCATCAGCTCTGTTTCATAAAAAGGAAATCTTCTCACAGTTTGTAAACACGGTTTCCCTGGTTTAAAATCTTAATGTTTTTATACTTGAATTCTCCCTTGTTTCCCTCTGACACGTCTCAAAAAATGCCCATATCAACCCTGGCACTTCCGCAAGTGGTCAGAAGGTAAAAGGGGGGAAGTTCCGGTCTTTCCTCCACTGTCTGTACAACTGATCGCCCGCCAACAGGCAAGGAGGAACAACAGCTGTATCTGGTTCAAGGAGACACCGTGTGGACAACAGGAGCGAGAGGCAGAACCTGAAATTCAGCTAGACAAGCCAGAAACACAGTACCTCTAAATAAAAGCTGCTGGTGACAGCCCTTCCTTCCCGAGAAGCCATTAAAGGGACCAAGCAACTAATGAGAGGTTCACTCTAACTAGGGGACAGAGACTGCCGATGGGGAACCCCATTATCTGCACCGACCGGAAAGGACTGGGGCACCAGCCATCCCACTGCTGTTCTGTGCTCAAACCAGCTTTGTCTGGTACCCAACCAAACCAGTTTGAAGTCCTACTGAAAATGAAGTTCTCACTGACTGCAGGCAAAAGAATTTCATTCAAAAAACCTGTTTAGGGTGTAAAACAACGTTCATAGTTAGGTACCAACTGTGCTGAGAGGGAGAGGAGGGAACCTCTGTATGTCTGTCTGTGCTCGTGTGGTCAAACGAAAACCGCTCTGTGAACACAGGAACAGCCACCAACCGTGGGTGCCAGCCCGTCACGGCGGTGGGAGGAGCTGGGAGACGGAAAACAAGCGCGGGTCTGAGACCGCACAGGACTCCTGTTCTGAGACCCCTGAACCAAGCAAGTGTATGTGCAGCCTAGTCCAATAAACAAACAAGACCGACTAACAAAAGCCATCTGCAGGCACTACACCTTCAGCGTTCTCTGATTTAACACGATAGTCAATCTAACCAAAAAAATGTTTTTAAATGTAAGAATTGAAGGCATTCAAAACCCTGCGTCACGGGCGTGGGGTCCCCGCCCCGAGCCTTGTCACCTGGTCTGCTTCCGGGGCCCCTGGCCCTCTCCTGCTCCGCCAGGAGGTGGCCCGCTGCCTTGGCTTTTAGAGGGGTCTTTCTTTGAGCCATCGCTTTGTCTTTGAGGCTTATTCTGCTTTTCGGATTTATTTTCTTTTTCCTTCTTCTTCTTATCTTTGTCTTCGGCCCCCGCGGTAGAGACAGGCTTGTACTCGACGCCAGCGAGAGTCTTGTACTGCGCCTTCAGCCGGAGGAGCTCCTGCACGGCGGCGTCCACTTGATCCTTCGGTTCAACAGAAGAGGAGAACAAGGTCATGTTTACCTCGAACCCTGCCTGAGCACCAGCGCCCCGAGCTTTATCGGCAGCCCTGAAAACACAGCTGAAGGCAGAGGGGGATGTGGCAGCAGTGGGGAATGTTACACATACTAACTTCTAAAAATAAAAGAATATGATAAACAGGGGCAGAATTGTACAAAAGAGTGATTAAAACACAGCGCTATAACCGCACTGCCCCAAAAGGAGTCATCAGCCACATGCAGCTCTTTACACTTAATCTAGAACAAGCATAATTAAAAGGTCAGTCCTCAGTCACAACGGCCACAGCTCCAGGGCACCGCAGCCCCGTGTGACCGCACTGGCCAGAACTGTCACCCGGCGTGTCCCTCTCGCAAACACTTCTCTGAGGCAGCACCTGCAGCAAGCAACACGCATTCCACTGCCAGTCCAGGGAAGAGCCCTTAAACCACACGACCACTGAGATGACAGGAGCAGCTCTCTGTATCACTGGTTAAATCCAAAACCCGTAACGATTCATCGTTTTCTGCTCAAATGAATCGGTACAAAAAGCCCTACTCGTATCAAACATAACGCAGTCAGCGCAAACTGCACTGTGGTTCAAAACAAAGCCTGCCGTCTCAGATGGAAGAGCGTTAGAAAAACGAGTCCAGTCAAGAGTGTGGACTGTACCCAGGGCCCTAAGTCCCTGTTCTCAAGGTTCTTTCAGACCAGAGAGAAACTGACGACGCTAATACAGTGCATGTAAGTAGCACGTCAGAGAAAGGCAGTGTCACGTGAGAACGTCCAATCAAATCTAGTCGGGGGGAAGGATCGATGAAGTTTTCTGCAGATGGCAGGATGAGAGAGCTGAAAACTGAACCACGGGAGTAGAAGTTAGCCAGATTTCATGGGGCAAAGAAAACAGCGGGCAATGCACAAAACAAAAATAAAAGCAAGATCCCAAACTAACCTTAGAGGCTTTTTCAGCCTTAAGTTTTCGAACAACCTCTCCCTGAGAAGCTACTCTGTCAAACAGTACTTTGGCTTCTGGTGTTTCTGGGCCGCAAGACTCCGAACTCCTGGCTGGGCTTGAATCTGAGCTTGCGGATGACGGGGGCTGACCAGGAACGTACTCCTTCCCGGTTTTTTCTTTGTACTGAGCTTTCAGAGCAAGTAAGCACTCTACAGCTCCATTTACTTCAGCCTGGGTTAAAAGAGGAAAAAGAGAAACGCTTAATACTTTCTGCAAATTCTAACGATTACTCGAAACTCAGTTATATCACTATAGTGTTCTTGTAAATAACCATGGTGGGGAAACCAAGCACAAAGGAATCAAATCTCAGCCTGAAAGACCAGATCAAAGCCGAAGTTAAAATGTAAATCACACTAGAATACTATGCACAAATCATCAGAATGAACATAAATGCCCGCATGCATTTGACACTGTGCCTTCCCATCTTACTTACTTAAACACACAAATTGTAGAGTACCCCAGCAAACTATGAATGTCCCAGCCCTGGCTCTGCAAGTAGAAGAGTCAAGATTTCTAAACTCGGAGTTCAGATCACCTCAATGGCTCTGCCTGTGCAAACCTTATTTTCTTAATTTCTAAATAGATAGTAAATGCAACACTAAAAAACCCACACAGTCTGGGCCCAACTACAGAATAGTTACATCAGGCTTTTAAAAAATCACAACGAAACGCGAAGGTAGGCTGAGATTTTAGACACTGACATATGCCATCCTCTGCCACATCACGATAATCACAGTGAAAAGGAGTGGAACAGCCCGAGAACGGGGGACCCCGGCACAGAAGCCGGCCACGCAGGTGGAGGACCCAGGCAGGACGCTGACCTGAACGGCGGTGCCGTCTGAGCGCGCACCAACACACCACCGGGGGGACAAAGCATCGGTACAGCAGAGAGGAAAAGCGCCTGCCCACGTCTGCCCGTCTGAGTTTTACTGCCATGCTAGGCCAGGGCTCCAGGGCGCCAGGACCCCCGCATCGGAAGCCAGGAGAGTAATGTGGGGGTCAAAGGAACGCAGGGAGCACCGGGACATCTGGTGTACCCTCAGCAACCTGGCATCTGTGAGACCGCAGTCACATTTCCCAGCGCAGCGCCTTTACGACAGTGCTTTGCGGCCTGCAGACCGAGAATGGGCCACAGCGGCCCCGCGCGGAGGGTGGGCAGGTGAGAGGAGAGACCGCGGTCACATTTCCCAGCGCAGTGCCTTTACGACAGTGCTTTGCGGCCCCGCGCGGACGGAGGGCAGGTGAGAGGAGAGACCGCGGTCACATTTCCCAGCGCAGCGCCTTTACGACAGTGCTTTGCGGCCTGCAGACCGAGAATGGGCCACAGCGGCCCCGCGCGGAGGGCGGGCAGGTGAGAGGAGAGACCGCGGTCACATTTCCCAGCGCAGTGCCTTTACGACAGTGCTTTGCGGCCCCGCGCGGACGGAGGGCAGGTGAGAGGAGAGACCGCGGTCACATTTCCCAGCGCAGCGCCTTTACGACAGTGCTTTGCGGCCCGCAGACCGAGAGTGGGCCACAGCGGGCCCCACGCGGAGGGAGGGCAGGTGAGAGGAGAGACCGCGCAGGGGAGAGGATGGTTGTCTGAGTCGTACTCCTGACTGACCTCCCTCCTGCTTACACTGTCTTTGGAACGAAGAGCACTTTCACAGCAAAATCTACCTGATCCGAAGAAAAAGGACACAGCTAATCAGACATTCAAGAATGAAGAAAAACAGAAACTTCCATCAATTACAGGGAGAATTAAGGGGCACTACCACCTTTCCTGCAACCCCTCCTACAAAAGGAGGCCTGTCTGAAGGAAGTCCCATTTTACACTGCAAGCTGTCACTGGAGATTAAATCGCACAGGGGAAAAAAACAGCAACAAAACAAGACAAAACCTTTGCTCGGCGGGATTACAACTTGAAACACCATAAAGGAGAAAACGCAGATGGGCAAACCACTTCATCGCTGAACGAGGCGTTCTCAGAACAGCAGACACAGGATGCAATCGTGAAACCAGAGCGTGTCCGAGCAGAGACGGACGGGGAACCACTGGCCTTGACTGAGGAAGCTTCCTCCTCCTCTGCCACTCTGCCCCCAGCATTTCTCAGAGCACCTGCCACGGACAGCCCCACGACAGCGTTCCGTCAGCAGGCGGGTCTCCTCCCCAGCCCCAGCCCCAGCCCCAGCCCCCAGACGATGCGCTGCTTCCCGTGTTTCCGGAGCTCGGCACACGGCAGGTGTGAGTGCTGACCGCTATGTCAGCGTCCACGCGGACGGCCCACAAACACACCCCCTGGGAAGACAGGTCTGCCCTGGCAGCGTGGTCTGGGCTCCCCCCAGCACACTGACCTTCGGGGCCTTTTCGGCTTTCAGCTTGCGAACGACCTCCCCTTGCGCGGCGACCTCATCGTACAGAGACCTGCTGTCCGTGGTGCCTGCGGGGGACTTGGAAGAGCCATTCTGTCCGGTTACGGCCGGAGGACTTCCAGGTTTGTATTCCTGGCCCGTTTTCTCCTTGTACGCAGCTTTCAAGGCCAAAAGCTGCTTCACAGCCGCGTCCACATCTTCCTTCGCTGCTTTCTTGGCTTTCAGTTCACGAACCACATCCCCCTGAGCAGCCACTCTACTGTAAAGGGCCAAGGAGTCCTCGGAGGTGGCGGCGCAAGTACCCACCGAAGGTGGCGCTGATCTGTCCTTAACAGGAGTCTTCGTCTACGGAGGCAAAAACCCAAGTAAAGTGATTAATTCATGTTAAATGTCTCCCCACAAAATTAAATCAAACTCATCGCTGTATCATGTTTCAAGTTAAAACAAAATTTTTAAGCCAGAAACCAGTTTTTCATCTGTGTAAATTGAAAGGTCAGGACGCTCCTACTGTGAAGTTTCAAGCTCACACCCTAATAAACTTTCCCGCCTCTGCCTTCGCCAGCACAGGTTATTTACACTTATTTACCTAGCCAACCGGACAAAACCAGTGGCTCCCGTCTTACCACTCTGCTTCCTGGGTCCAGTCCTACTTGACCTCTTCCATGCTCACCCTCCGACCACCTACAGCACCTCCTCACCCTACGCCGAACCCACCCTCCGACCTTCTTCTTCACTGATGCCTAACTGCCTGGCTGCCGACGCCCAGGGACCCCGACTGTGCACTGAAGTGTGCCAGGTGCCCCGGAAATCCACGAGCTGCCACGGGGCCCTCTAACGATCAGGGGTGAACAGAGCGGCACCCCCAACAGCTGTTGAACACGGCGCGCGCCATGAACTCAGGGCGGGGCAGCTGTGACCCTGGGGCGTGCAGCGTCCCTTCCCAAAACATCACATTTTGGCAAAGCTGCAGTTTCCACAGCTGCCGTGTCAAGGACCAAGTGTCACAGAAAGTCACTGTGGAATAGGAAATGTAGTGTCCAATCGGAGTCCAAGGTCGAAGGGAGAAATGAAATGATGAATTTTCGTTCAATTTGTGTATCATTGTAAAAGTGAAATGAAAATACGAATAAAATGGAAACATTTAAGAACAAAATGTTTTAAAAATAAAATTCAACTTTCTTTTCTTTCAACTTATGTGTTACTTCTTCAAATAACCACTAAGTTACGGAATGTATGTTTGCATCTAGCTGTCTGGACTAAACCACTCAACAAGGAGAACTGTCAGAAAAGTCACGCAGCTGAGAGGAGCCATGGCAGAAAGACAGAGGGGACACGGGCGCTGTGAACCGAAGGAGTGTGGGGACCTCCGGCCCAGGCGGCGCACTTGGGTTCCCCAGACAGGTCGCCACCACTCAAGTCCACAGCCTGCGTGATGAGGACAGAAGCTGCAACCGCGGGCGGCCCGTCCTCCGGACCGTGATGGCTGCACAGCCTCCTAGCACAGCCCTGAAGGCGGAGAGGAAGCATCACATCCAGGATGAGAAAGGACGGGACAGGAGCAGGTGAAAGTTCTCCCAGCGTCCACAACGCAGCACTTCCTGTCCCGTTTCTCTCCCCACACCCCACCCCCCCACCCCGCCAGCTCTCCTCAGAGCACTGGAGTTTGACAGAAGAACGCACGCAGGGAACCAGAAGGCGAGGCCACAGTCCGGACTGCGATAACCAATGTCATGATCTTGGGCAAGGTTGTTTCCTTCCCTTTTCGCATATAAAATGAACAGCTAGGACCAGGTAGGTGGTCCTCGATGTGCCCCTGAGCCCCCCTGAAAGCTCCTGACTAAAGCAGACGGGCTCTCAAAAAGGAAAGGTTCTACTATGGCTCTAAAAGGGGAAAAAATAAAAAAAAAAACTGCTAAAAATATTCTTTTAATCTAGTCTCTGCCCTCTTCACTTCAAATTAAACTTCCCAAATCCTTTTTTGCAAGGTATTTTAGAACCTTACACAGAAGGACAACAAAACCCCCCAAGGCAAGAGTTCCTTTCTCCTTCAGTCTCCACAGTCAGACAACCATCTGTGAAAAAGCAGATTCCAAACCCCAGGATGCGGAAGATCAAGGACTAAAAAGGCAACACTCACCTCGTTCTTTGCTGTTCCCACTTTGGTCTTCTCCTTCGACCCAGACGTGGGCATCTCCTTCGTGTGCCCGTCAGGGATGTGTATCAGGACGCAGGGCGCGTCTCTGCAGCTGTGGGGGCTGAAACGCACACAAGGGGCCAGGCATGCTCACTTGAGCCAAATTACCCAAACGGCAACTAAAACGGAGTTCCTAGATTAAGTCAGCGCTCTTCAAAGTATCAATACATAGTCCCTTCCCTTCCTGTTCGAATCGGAGGTTCTTCAGAGCAGTCTGGAAACAAATTCGTTAATAACAGCTGACCGTGCTAAGTATAAACTTGCAATTTGTGAACGCCCAGGGGTGTGCACATGCAGCGCCAGGACTGAACTGCACCCGTGTCACCTGCGCCAGAGAGGGCGGCAGTGGGTGCTGATGGCCTCACCTTGCCTGAAAAGTAAGCCATCAACAAATCCCACCCAGTGTGCTTATGAGCAGAGTAATTCCTAAATGCCATTCATTTTGTAAGAATTTCTCATTTCTTAAGGGTAGGGTAAGTAGCAAAATCCACCGCTCTAAGACTTCATGAGCCAAGAATTTCTTCAATTTTGTGGTAAAAGCTAAAGTAAAGATGAAGATGGAAAGAATGTAGTAATAACAGGATCTACACCTCTTCTATATTTTTTAATAGTAGCTTTGAGGTGTAATTTATATACCAAAATGTCACCCTTTGAAAGTACACATTTCAAAGATTATATAAAGTGTGTCACTACCGCCAGTATTTAATTAGGGGACACTTCGGTCACCCCAGAAAGAAATCTTGCACCCTTATCACTTCCCAGCCCCCAACCCTGGCGACCACTGAGCTACTTTACTTCTGCAGACTCGTCTGTTCTGGATGCTTCATGGAAGTGCGTGGTCTGCTCTGAGCAGCCCCTTTCACTCAGCGAGTGCTCACGGGGTTCGGGCACGCTGTGGCCTAAGCCAGCACCTCGCTCTCCTCTGCGGCCGAGTGACATCCCTTGCACAGATGAACAACTGTTCGCCCATTCATTAGCCGGGGGACACTGGGGTTCTTTGCGCCTGTTGGTTATTACGAATAATGCTGCTATGAGCCTCTGTGTACAAGTTTTCGTGTGAACACATTATTATTTTTCTGAAGTATACACTCAGGAGTGGAGCTGCTGGGTAAAAGAGTAACTCCGTGACTTAAACTTTTGGAAGAACTGCCACACTACTTTCCAAAGTGACCGCCTCATTTTACGTTCCTACTTCACATTCACATTCACAAATTATGAACGTGTGAAGGCTGCCATCAGACATCCTCGCGGGCACGGAGCCCCACCTCGCTGTGGTCCTGACTTGCGTCTCCCCGGGAACTAGTGACGCTGTGCAGCTCTCCGAGTGCGGACTGACCACGTGTCTACCTGCTCTGGAGAAACTCTGCTCTTTGTACTTGGACCCCATGAAGATGAACTACCAGACGGTTTAGGTTTAGAAATGAATGTGTTAATACCAGGTTGTTTCAAAGATACCACTTATTAAAGTCTGAAATGTTAAACAGAGAAGAATGAAATAAAACTGAATAGGGAATGGTCAGTACTTTAGAGTGGAGGTTCCGTTTCTAAAATGTCATTTACTGTGGGAACTTTAGGTTCTCATGTGGCTGCTCAGTTCCACGTATTTACCTCACGGGCTCATAAGGCAGGTCACATATGAAGAAGCCTCTTCTCTGGAGCTGGATGATGTCGCCCTTTTTCAGGTCCTTCAGGCAGGGATCCCCCAGCATCAGCTCCTCATGCTGCAGAGATGACGTAACACGAAAACACACTTTAGTGCTCGAAAAACCAGAGCACTAAACTCAACTCTAAAATGCAACAGTTTTTCTGGTAGCTGGAAGGTTCCTCTTTTTAAACAAACACGTTAAAAACTTTACTACTTAAGTACACGTAAAAAAAAAAAAAACAGAGAAGTATTAAAATAACAACAATCACATTTACCATAATTTTTAAAGTTAACGTTTATAAACTGACTGGCTTCCGGGACCTCAACACTAACTTCTCCGTTGCCCCTGCAGGTGCAGATGGGCCCCACCACGAACACGCACCACAAGGCAGGCAGTGCACGCAGACCGGCAATTCGTGCTGGCAGACGGCACGTGTCGGCAGAAGGGCTCTGGAGCCGGGAGTCCTGGGTTTGAATCCCTGCTCCACCACTTACTGTCTGTCCTGGGATAGGTTCCTGGCCCTCACTGTGCCTCACTTTCTACCATCTGTACAACGGGAACATTACTCTTTCACACATTTTTATTGGAGTAAAATTCTAACAAATCTTTTCCATTTTATTTGAGGAACCAAAGCCTTAAAACTAATTTTAAAAATTCTAAAGATAAGCTTACATAACGGGAAGATGGAGTACAGTTCCTTTTGGGTTACCTTACTGTTCTTGTTGACATACTGCTTAAAGTCCTCATCTTTCCCGAGCACTGGCTTCGTGATCAAGTGGTCGTAAGTGACACAGACTGCTGGGACGGGCAGGGCCTGGGCCGTCTCCGCGAGCCAAGTGATCTTGGTGGTCTTCTTGTAGTCTCTGTTCTCCAAATTCAGTTTTGCATCAAGAGACACAATCTTTCCATGCGCGTCTCTAGGTGTGAGATGGAAAAGTGTCGTGAAAAACATAACCCTAACTGCCGTAACAGCGTCTGTAACACATGGGCAAGGAATTTTCCTTGCAAAACTTTCAAATCAGACATCTGAGGTTTTAGTATGTGCCAGGCATGCGCTGGTTAAGAGACGGGTAAAAACAGAATCCCTGCCATCAAGATGCTAACAATCGGCCGGACGACAGACCCACATCCGCCTGGTGAAGAGCATGCGCATATTTACAAACTTAAAAATCACCTGCACCAAGCACTGAAAAAACCTAACATAACATATTTAAAAATAATTGGCAATTATTTAAAATCATATGCAATTACTGGGCAATTAAGATGTCAGAGTTTACATAAATTAATGTTAGTATAGTATGTTCCCTTTACGTGATCTTAAAATCAAACTAAAGTGTAGCACACTGTAATCACTGGGAAATTCATATTCATCATGAACAATTAATTTCAAAGCAGATTACAGGATTAAAAATACGTTGTACACATAAAATCTGTCCCAAGAATCCCTCCGCCAGCCAGCTACAATGAGACTTAGGTGATGGAAGAGGGCCCAAAGCATTGGGACCACTTTTTACATAGATGTATCCAGAGGAAGAGATTTTCAGCATCACGAGCCCGAGCTTCCCTGGTGCCCTATTAGTAAACTGGAACACACCGTATTCTGCAGTGTGTAATACACACTTTTTGCCCAAATCTTTGAGGGAAAAGTAAGGATGCAATTATGCACGGGTATGACGTTTACATACCATAAGCATAACAATCCTGTGTATAATGCGCGCAAAAACCATGGGTGCGCATTATACATGGCAAAACACGGTCCATGGGAAAACTTCACCACCCAGAATTGCGGTATTTGTGCCTGGACAGACTTACCAGTCAGCCCCATGAACATATATCTGAGCCCAGTAACTTATAACAAGTGAATAACCGTAAAATACTTTTTCCCCATATTTATTTGAAAACAAACAAAAAGGTCTTACCTGTGTATTTTGGTGATGTTGATGTTGCCCCAATTTATAAATGTCACCGTCTCACCCTCTGAAAACGTCTCGGCATCAGCACCTTCAACATAAACCCTGGGGCCGTACCACACGGGCTTCAGGCCTACGTCGGGGTTCTGAGTGGTAAAGGAGGGAAGTGCTGGTTACGACGACGACCTACCGACCCCACTGTGGTGACCCCACCGTGGGAACGTCCGTGCTCTTTGCTCGTCCACTCTCCGCTCCAGCCCACGCAGGTTCTCCGTGTGAGCTGGAATCCCAGCCCTGACTGGTGATGCCAGGGGAGTCGGGGGGCGGCCGCCCGAGATTACCCCCAGCCCAGTGCTCTGTTTTCGGAGCTACACCAGCATCATTTGTTGCTTGATGTCCCTCCGTCAGAACCTGCTTTGTTATCCTCAGAATCTCACTGCTGCTGCAGCGAAGGAGAGAATAAAGCCACTCCTGACGTGCAGGCGAAGATTACAGGAAGACAGATGCCACACCTTGGCAGGAAACTGTGGGCCTTTCATGTTTTAGAAGATATATTTTAAAGACAGAGAGAACTATACATGGATAAATAAATGTTCTGCCTTTTCAGAATATATTACATAAAAGGGATAAAGAGGCCTGGGGAATAAAATGAATACTGTATTTGTAAAATGTCAGTTTGTGTTTGAGAGAACTCAAAAGAAAAACTGTATGAAGACCCTTTGAAACGAGCGTGTGACAGCGTGTGTTTAACGACTGCACGACACTGGGGCGGCACGCCGGCAAACACGCAGCACTCTGTAAGAACTCACATCACACCGGGCTCAAAGCAGAGCACCGCCAGGCTGACCGCAGGACCCGGGGGGGACGATGGCAATGGAAACGCCACGGGCCGATGGGTGAGCCCGCCGTCGCCTACTTACACTGCCTTCCCTTGTCAGGTAATTCTTGTTTAGCGGTGAGCAGTCATTCATTTATGTTAGCTGGCTACAATGGCCACTTTAACAAGCACCACTGAAAAGTTTTATTCTCACCCCCGACATTTTAGAACATTCAGTAAACGTCACACTCAAGCAAAGTGTAGCGGGTGACGTGATACGTGAGACACCACCGCTCACCTTGTTGAACGATCAGATGCAGCAGAAAGGCAAACTCGGAGCGGTCTCTCCCCCCTCCACCACAGTGTTAGGATTCCCTTAAAGTAACTCAAATCCCTAAAGTCAGAAGAAAGCTAACGCCACGCACAGAAAGGCGGTCACAAAGGCTACAACTCAGAATATCCACAGCTCTTCACAGTGCACCTCACTGGAGCCTCTCCACCTGAGTGCAACAGTTCTGTGCGATGCGTACAGGTTTTACCCGAATAAATTTCTCCAGATAGAAATCTACAAAATACTCTCTCCAGTGAGCATCAGATCCTGACAAGGAACACTGTACAGAAAATGGTCCCAAAGCCGACCGCAGCCACCAAAGCACACGCTCCCTCTACGACCCTGCCCGTTCCATGAGGGAGAACGACGCAGGGGGCCTGCAGAGCAACCTTTGGGTGCTTGGCTACTTCTTTCATCTCCTCCGGAGCCTCAGGGATGTTCACCGGGACCACCTCCTTCTTCAGTAACGCGACATACCTCGGCGCCACCGGGTCAATAACCTGCAACAGATGCATCCTCGTGTTGAAACGTGCAGATGGGCTTTTAAGTGTCATGAGTAAAATAAACACAACAGCACAGGAATACCAACTGGCTTTCTTTGTTACTGCATTCACCAATTCTTTCATTCATCTCCCAACTCTTCTCCAGCATTTCAGCTGTGCGGTGGAACAGAACTCACTTTAAGTGAAGACTACATGAAGGGCTGAGAGCTCCTTTCCAAGAATGAGTACTGACGGGTGAAAGGAAACCAGTGGGTTGAAGTATAATATTAGAGCACGTCAGGAAATAATTTTTGACCCTGGGATTAGAAAGTAAGGAAAACTGCTGTGGGGTCATATATTAATCCTACAGGTAAATACGATACTCAGTTTTGCATTGTTGGAAAAGTCCATTTTTCAGGAATACAGATAGGTATGTGCTTTAGTATAACTTTCTATAATCAATTTTAGGCAACGCATCAGCACCAAGAGCAGAACAGCACTAGGTCACTATAATAAGGCAATTCTGTAGGTTAAAGTCGCAAACAAATGGCTCTACCTGTCAGCATGCTGCATGTTCAGGACCACTGCATACCCAGCACCTAGCAAGGGCCTGGCACCTACACGTAATCGATAAACGCCTGCCGAGAAACGGAGCGACCTGCCCTACCCACTACGCCCTGACCCACTCTCCTCCCTCCAATTCGCGACGACCAACCACAACCGCAGCGCTCGAGCGCTAGAGGAAGCAAGCGGAAGAAAAGGTGGGGAGAAGCGAATGAATCCGAGCGACGTAACAGAAGTCGTTTTCCCCGTAAGAGGGACGCAGGCGGTAGTATGGCTAGCTAAACTCGCCTGCGGACTGTTTGTACTTCCCCCCATTGTTTGTCAGGGGCTCTTTGTTGTTGTTTTTTGCTTGCTCTGAGAGTACTTTTCACCTTTTGAAGAAAATGACGTTGTGGAAATGCTGAATAAACTCAGAGAAGACACCACCTCAGGGGATCATTCACGGAACTACGGAAAGCTGCTCACTGACCTCCGTCTGGTACTCATCTGCTTGTCTTTCCTGCTAAACCAGCAGCAGTCTCTCTGTTTACTGTGTCATCTGTGCCCTCCTTGTGACTTAAAGATCATTCTTACCAGTTAAGGGTTCTTTCATAACCAAAGATTTAATCTGCGACCACTCGGTTCGGTGTCGAAGACAGTGAGACACAATGGCTTTACAGAAGCTAAAACGCGACAACCCAGCCTGAGAAACACACTCCCTTCACTGCAGCTCCGTCTCCCCAGCTGGGGAGGGTCGAACACTGCATCTCACACCGAGCTAGCTATTGATAACTACTTAGGGCGTTGGCTAGCACAGATTTCAGGCCACTTAACCCTCAACGATCATGGCAGGGGCGTCCAACCTGCAGCCCTCTGGTCGCATGCGTCCCAGGATGGCCATGAATGCGGCCCAACATAAAATCGTAAGTTTATGTAAAACCTTGTGAGATTTTTTTGTGATTACATGTTGCGATGTACTTAATGTGTGGCCTGAGACAATTCCCCTTCTTCCAGGGTGGTCCAGAGAAGCCAAAAGGTTGGATGCCCCTGGAAGGTGCGAAAACTGATTTTTAACATGCATCCGCAGGATGGCTAGGATCAGACAAGTTTGGGAAACCTTGGATTAAAAGATTTAAGTTTTTTTTGGCCAACGCTAAAAATCTCTGGATTCGTAGTTTTCAAATTACTCCAAGAGTCCTAAGGATTCCAAGGAGCTGCCCTGACAGACAGAAGGGAAAGGACAGGACTGACCAAAGCCACCCCCTCCCACCTCCCCCACAACAGCTACACCCTTATTCCCTGGGATCCACTCCACAGCTTCTGACTTAGGAAAACATTCCCTACTTGGGGGGTAGGGAAAGAAGTCTCCGCAGACTTTAAGTATTAGTTGGGGACAGAGGCCATGGGGTTGGGATGAGAGCTAGAAAAAAAAAATGTTGTATTCTCATACCCCTGAAACACTAACATTTTTAAGTGAAAGCAGTAAAGAAAAGTTGACGGAGGCAAACTGCCGCTTTTGAAATGAACACCTTAAAGCTGCGACTCTTCTGCCTCGACTGAAAAGTGTAAACCTTAACACTTACGTAAAACCAAGAAGAAAACTACGGAGGCTGACCCAGACTAAGGCACCAGGACGTCTCCTAGTGGTTTCAGGTGGATTCTCAAAAATAGATTTCACTTAATTACGACACGGAAAAATGAGGTACTGGTTTCCAGGCAAGATGAAGAGTCAGCCTAAGAAAACAGGGAGCGCGGTATGTCCAGAGGGAGCGCGAGATCGTGAACCCCACATCTCACCGAGCCCCTCCCCCATTCATTCATTCCCCCATCTCCTCTGCTCCAGGTACAACGTGCCCTGTGAGCACAGCTCCTCCTCCAGAGCAGCGTACAAGGAGCTCAGCCGCCTGGCATCAGTGCCCGTGGCTTTCAGCAGAAGATGCTCTAAAACATGCGGAGGTACTACGATGGGTCAGCTCTGCCCCTCACGCTCGCTTCACAACGTCCTGGCGCTGCACTCAGGGCACTGACGCTTTACTTACATTTTAGGAGCATGAGACTGAGGAGAAAGTTATCTTTAGAATTCAGAGAACTAAAGAGAGATCCTGGAAATATGACAGCATAGATGAAGAGCTCAAAAGAAGGGTAGATGAGCAGATCTACCAGAAAATATACTATGGGAGAGAAAATAAAATTAGAGGCTTGGTCCAGGGGGCCCAGTGTTTGCTCAAAATGGTTCCAGAGAGAAGAAAGAAAATATGTAGAGGGAAAAAAAAATAAGAAAAACAAGGCAAATTCCCAGAACTCGGGGAATGGGCTTACAGATGAAGGCCCATGCCCGCCCCGCGGACACGGATGAAAATTCAGACCCCAGCACGGCACGGTGTCGTGCCATTTCAATGCGCAAACAGCCTTCACGAGGCCCCAAAACGCTTCTTCACCAGGGCGCCCCGGGAGGGTGCGGCCCAGCGAAGGGGGGGTGGTGACCGGAGAAGGAAGAGCCGCCCCAGCACCGCGGCGAAGGGCGCTCCAGGCAGACGACGAAGGGGGACCTGGAAGACAACTGTGCTGCTCACAGGGGAGGTGGCCGCCAGCCCAGGTCGGGTCCCCAGGGTGGAACTGAAGGAATACCTGAGACACGTGAACAGAACCCTCCAGTAAGAAAGACAAGACAATCTGTGCGGAGGCTGAGATGGAACTGGGAAACTGAACAAATACGGGGGCTGGGGGAGACCCACACAGTCAACTACAAGCAAGCCAACGAGCTGTGACGGGCAGTTCGGAGACCTCCTGTCCCTGTGCGGGAAGTCAGCGGATACTGCCTAAAACTGAAACCATCAGGAAGCAGCAACACACGCCATTTAGAGACGTGGACAACAGATACCAAGGGAGAGATTTAAAGGGGCTGCAGACTGTGCACCCAGGGAGAGGAAACGGAAGGAAAGACGACAGGGGAGGGCGCTGCCCGTCTCCGCAGACCGACGGCGCGAGGCGGCTGCGCCGAAACGCACCCCATCCATCCGAACTGAGCACACACCTGTAACTGTGCGAAAACTTCAAACCTTTACGTTTTGGATTACGAATAAAAAGTACTCCAATTTAACTCTGCCTGTAAGTGTTAACTTGTATTTATTATTAGTAAGTGCAGCAACAGAAAAAACCAATTAATAATCCCTGTGTCGGAAAACTGAACACACAAGACAGTAAAACAAATTCAAGACACATGCGAGACAAGCAACTACTTCTCGAGGCAAAGGCATGAGCAGGATCAGGCAGCAAAACGAAAACAGCTCACAGAACACAATCACAGACACGGCGCTTAAAACATGGCACGGGAAGGATTTGCCTTATTATAGTGTCTAAGCCCCTGCTTCCAATTGGTCATGTTAACAATGTCATTGGACGTCCGCTTGAGAAACACTTTTCAAAAAGCTGGGTCCAGCAAGACAGAAGAATCACAGTCAGCGAACCTTTAATGCAACTCAATGGGATGCGCAACTTTGAAACTGTTCTCTCAGCAAACAAGGGAACAGCAGGGTGGAGTCGGCCAAATCTTCCCTTTGCCACTCAGAAAACTGGCGGGCGCCTTTTGCAACTAGGAGCGGAGCACCCCAGTGGGCTTGCAGAAGGTGGTCTTTCACAGCAATGTGATTGTGCTTCAAAGCCGTGTGACAGCTCGGGTTGTAACAGGTAATAGCTAGAAGCCATGTGCGAAGTAAGGCAAACAAAAGCACTAAGTAATACCTTCTTACAGAGAGCTCGCAGCTTGAAAGCAGAAAAATGAAATGCAGAGGGTTCACAAAAGATTTAAGGAAAAATTGTTACTTTTCCCCGTAACTCCAAGTTTGCTTGTTTGAATCACTGTTACTCATTCGGCAGAGTTAATAGACTTCTTGCTCTTTATATGTTTATAAAAGGAAAACATTCCATTTTCCCGAAAGCCTGCAAAATGGTAACATTCTTCACAAAATTCGCTCTACCATGAGCACATTCATGAAATCTACATGTAGGAGTCAGACATGAGAAAAGAGGATTAAGAGTCAAAACGTGTACCTTTTTGTTAAACGCCCAAATTTTGTCCCACTCCATGTTCACAACTGAACGTGAGGAGCCCTGGAAAAACAAGAAAAAACTGACTTAAAGGACAAAAGCATTAATGAGAATATTTTCATTAACTGGAGCTACGCATGTTAGGAAAAGAAGCCCAGTAATTACTCGCAAGTTTATTTCTGCCGGAATGTAAACATACGAGGCACAAGCCACTTCGGTCCCTGTCCCCAGCGACAGGCGACAGTCGCGCGCGGCGCTGGGTGCACCCCCGACAGCTGCCTCTGTCCAGCCCGCGCTTAGGACGTTCTCAGTTCTCCACCGTTACAAACAGTGCAAAACACGCTCGTTTTAAAGAGCATTCTGCCCTCGCATCATAAAGAACAAAGAAGGAAGAGAAAGGATAACAAAGAAGGAAGAGAAAGGATAACAAATAATGAAGACAAAGGGGACATGACGAGACACTTGAAAACTGGAACCCTGGCTCACCTGAGCAGCAATGAACTGTTTCAGTCCTTCCACGGTCATCCCTCTTCTCAGCACCCCGCGAACCGTGGGAAATCTGGGGTCATCCCTGGGGAGCAGGGACGTGGGAGATCTCTTTAATGTGCCGATGCAGAAAGTATACGCTGCTTTAAGCAATAATACTGTGCTCAGCTTGCTCAATATTTGGACTCAGAGCTGGTTGTAACTGGGTAGCTCACAGCACCAGAGAACCCAAGTTCATGGAAGAGGAAAACTGCTTACTAGTGAAATACTGCTCAGTAAAGTTAAGTGCACTACTGGAAACCGTAAAAGCACATCTCAGGAGACACGTGGGTGACATCTTCAAACGCAGAAAACCCAGGTGTTAGAACAGAGTTGATTTTACTCCACCAACACTCGAGGCCCCCGGTCCCACGAGACCAGGTCCGTGAAGGACCAGAGGCGCACACGCACCTCCCTATTAGCTGTGACCCGTGCAGGGATGCGCCCTCACGTCTTTCACCCCCACAATGCACTGCATGTGGGCAGCGCTGAAACAGAGGGGACAGGGGCGGATGCCGTGGGACGACCAAAAACAGGGACCAGGAACTCTGTAGGCCACCGTGCCACCCTCTCCCCCCAACCCTCCCCATCCCTCAGAGCAGTCGAAATGCCACTGGTAGGCCACGCCCTCACATCCTCTCAATTCTGGCCAACAGGAAACCTACCATCCATCTACAAATCCTTCGTTCACGAACCAGGTGAGTTTTCTTTTGGACAGCACCGTGTTGTTGAGATTTAGGCGACTATACTCCCAAATATACGGTTTCCGGATGCCCAAAGCTTCGATGATCCAGTAGAACTGCTCGTCTCGGTCATGGTACTCCGTGGTCCTCAGGGCGTGAGTGACGCCTTCGATGCTGTCCACTATGGGGCAGGCAAAATCGTATGTCGGGTAAACACTAGGAAAAAACCAACATGGAACATGTGACCCTTTCCATCTTGGATGAGGCATTACAAGCAGCAATACTAATTTAAAATATAATTCTTTACTAGTTAGCAATTTCTTAAAGACCAATGTGTTTTATGACTCAGTGAAAAAAATATACCAAAACATTATCAGAGTTTCAGAACAATGAATCAGTTCCCCACTCAATAGCCAAACAAAAAAGCGAATCCTCAATTTAATCAACAGCTAGGTGTTGGCACAGCAAATCTGACACCCATATTTCTGTAACGACCAATGTACATCGTGATAGGAAGCAATACGCATGATAATTTTGAGGGAATTTAGCTTTTTAGTATCTTAACCCCATGCTCAAGTTAACTGAATTACTTTTGTAATTAACTGCATCCAAGCACATACAAGAGAAGAAATTAGGTAAAAAAAAATCCATTTAAGATGGAATATTAAAACAATTTCTGCCTAAAAAATGTATACAACACATAAGCAGTTTTAAATTTTAAAAAACATATTACTGCATTATAACTTCTAATTTTAACATACAATTTCATTAAGAGGCTACTGCATTAGGCTTTGCAATTACCTGACATAGAAAATGTGGATGCAAATTCACTTTCCCAAATGTGTTCAAAGCACTTGGTTAGAAAAACAAGGGGCAATTGCCCTGTTAAAACTGAAGGACGTATAAACATACACACGCAACCACACGCACGAGGGTTTGTCAGCAGACACGCACGTCAGCACCCTCAAGTTTAATGAAAGTCACACCGGCTCATGTGATCATCACATTCGCCAACCTCTTCAGAAGCTGCAACTCAGTACGTGTGTGTAATGGGTTTCTTCACAGTACAAGTAAGAAAACACATTTGATGGTTACTTTATATCCAGTGAACTAATGAAGAATGGACCATTTAAAGAAAAGATCTAGTAACCTGTACACGCACACAGGAAACCCATCGAACCTAGGAAAAACACACGGCACTATCTTTTACTGCTCCTACATCTGTACATTTTCTGCTCTATCGCATTTATGAGTTAATTCTGCCAGCAGAATCAAAGTTTCCAACAGGAAGACAGACACCTTCATCTAAAGACACACGCCACAGTGCACCTAATCAATGGCCTACAAAGGAACTTCTGCCGCTACAGCTGACCTTGGGAATAAGGCAGCGTAACCTTAACAGACAGGAGAGGAACTGCCCAGAGGCTGCATGCTGCGGAAGGTGAGTTCGTCACCCCCGGGGCCCAGGGCTGCGGGCGGGTGAGAGGGGCTTACTTGTACGCGCTCCCGGTCCTCGGGTGCGGCTGGGCTTTGCAGCGGTACAGCGTCGGGTCCCTCATGCAGCCGTTGTTACTGCTCATGTCAATTTTCGCCCGCAAACAACAGGACTGACCAAACTGGCTCCCTTTTTTCATTTCTTCCCACATCTGCAGATTCTTCTCAACAGCTATAAAATGATGGCTGCATTAGTTTATCCAACGCATGACTAATGGGTTGAATTCAAATTATTTTAACAGTCCCATAATGTGATATAAACGTTCACGTTCTGGTTTTACATTGTAAGCACGCTCCACTAGTTCAAAAGTATTGTAACGGTTCCAGTATCTGGTACCAGGAGCAAATACATGGATTTTTAGGCAGAGGTCTCACAAAACACTTAGAAAATGCCCTCGTAAATGTTTTAGCAGAAGTCGGGTCCATGAATTCCACATGTAGTACTGACAAAAGCTAAGAGAGGAAGGATGCGGCCTGAAGGCTTCTCTCGTCCTGAGCTTCCCATCTTCCACCGTGGCCCAACTGGCCGGCCCCCGCAGCCAACCACTGAGCCTTGGGAGCAGAGGCCTCTGTTTCTGTGCCGCCTGGAGCCCAGGGACAGACCTGCCGGCCCAGCCATGGGGCCCACAGGCATCAGCACTGCAGCCGGTGCCTGTCTGGAGAACACGGCTCGGGCTGAGAGCCTGAGCCCGGGGGGCCCCCGAAAGCCCTGCTGTCATTCCGGTGGGTGGGGACCATGCGTGGGTCCAAGAAACGGGAGATGACGGAAAGCTGTACAGGTCTGTCCCAGAGAAAGGGCGCTGTCCCCCGAGGGGCTGCGGACCTACTACACCAGACCATCGGAAACCTGCCCCAGGGGGTGAGCGGGTCCGGCCAGACAGCAGCCTCCGCGGGGACGACGGAGACGGACGCAGTGCCTCTCTCAGAGGCTCACGTGTAAAAGGCCAGCTGGTAACTGAGCAATGTGGGAAACTCAAAAAAAAGGACTTCGGAACAATCTGAGGCCAGCTGGTAACTGAGCAATGTGGGAAACTCAAAGAAGAGGACTTCGGAACAATCTGACATCGCTGTACTTCCCAAATGTGACTCTCAAGATTGAAATGTAACAGTGTGCAATTCTGGCAACATAATTACATAACAAAAATAACCTGCTTCTGAAGCTCAGGGACAGGTAATGAATAAGGAACACATGCTTTTTTGTTAAATGATATTTCCGAGACATAGGATAATACCAAGCTTCAATATTATATTCACGTTTACCCACATACGGAAAGGAGGTTTTAGGCGTGAATAATATTATCATCAAACCTCTCAGAAAGCTAAGTATTTAAATTGACAAAAATACAGGAAAGCTGCAGAAGGCATCGCTCAGGTGCAACGCATGAAATGCCAAAGACTGCACGTGATGAGTGAGACGCTTAGGGCACACGCAGCTCACACACATTTGTGATGCTAACAAAGTAAGAAGGTAAAGATGACAGAGAAAGAAAAAGAATTCTAGGAGATGAACTAACATATAAACCACATTCCCCAAAGTGTTTCAAACCAGCATCTTTCATAAAACACAAGTCACGTTCTACTAAAGGAACAGGACACAAGAACACCAATTAAATGTAAAACGCTGAATGGGCCTTACAGTTCGTTCTGTGTTTGGATTCTATCCTCTGCTCACGCTCGGCCTTCATCTGCTCTGCAGGAGTGTCGTCCACGTAAGCCTTCCCTTCCTGAATTAGCTTCTCCGCGTACTTCATTATTGTTTCAAAATGATCCGAGGTGTAAGTAAACTGATCTGGTTTGATGTGCAACATTGCAACGTCTTCCAGGATTACCTGCAATGAAAACCCGAAATCACCCCAGCTTAGCTTTCGCACTTCCTCCTGCAGTTCCAATCCTCGATGCTGCACTTGGGCAAACGTAGCCATACACCATCGGTCTTATTTAGCCTGGAAATGGTTGTGGGAGTTCTATGACATTAGATCAGAAAAGAGGAAGAAATTCATTATGCTAGCCTCCAAATTTTCAGCTGAGAAAGCTGATCTCGTGGAGCTTCCTACCGACAAGGGAAACTTGGTTATTATTGAACATAATGAGGATCATTCGTTCACCCTCTCTGAATACATGCAGTGCTTTGGAACAAAGATAAGAGGCTATGAAACTTGCACATTTTCCAACATCTGATTAGTGTTTGTTTGTCTAAACTTAAAATGATAACCTGCCTCTAGTTACCAATTCATTTAAGAAATGGGTACTTATAGCACTTGGGAAATTCCTACAACAGTTGAGGAAGAAAAATAAACAGAAATTTCTGGTATGAAAGGGAGTTCAGTGCTTGCTGGCTTAGGTCGCAAGCACAAGATATGCAGATGAAGGAAAAAAGCATCTTGAGAACTACAGTTATTTTCCTGAATTAAATCTCTATTGACTTCATCTACCATGAAGGCATCAGGTCACTATCACTACCCCTTTAATTACCTTCTCAAAATCTTCCTTCTCTTTTTCAGGGTTCGTGTCATCAAATCTCATGATCAGCTTCCCTTTGAAGTTCACCTGGTAGTGCTGGTTCAGGAGCGCGGCCTTGGCGTGCCCGATGTGCAAGTAACTGCAGCAGACACCATTCGCAGAGATGCTCGTTAGCACGGAAGACTTGACCTTGATCCCCCCCCCCAGGCGAGGACTGAACACAACCCCTTCGAGCTGGTACTCCAGCAGTATTTTATTTCCTAACAGAAACTACTGTGACACCAAATCCAACCACGACCGGAAGACTGCCACATTTATAAAATTATGTCACAAAATAATTCCGTATGCAAAATCTCACGAAGAGACAAGTTATTTACAAATACTACAACCTTAACAAGATCTTAGTCTTTTCTTTTTTAAATCTTTTACAGAGGAGTCAATGGTCGTTTAGTGGAAAACCACTTCCAAAACTGGGTCGGTAGGACACGGCAGTGTGTCTTACCAAACCCCGACGCCGCTCACAACGGGCACCCACAGGTCACACTAGGGACAAGCACCTGGGACTACCTCTGTCACCATGGCGACTAAACGAAAGAGCACAAGGGAACCCGGAGGTCACCAGACAGCTACTTCTGTTTTCTCTGAAGCCTAAAAAGGATTTTAATTACATGATCTTGGAGGTCTCATCCAGTACCGAGGTCTCACTCCATGAACCATAATCTATGAAAACACCACTCTGTCCCCACGGGCGGCTGACAATTATAAGGAATAAAACGAATTGGAGGCGATATTGATAACACTGCACACATCGACCTCCTCCTCTGCCCCTGAAGCGGGTAAAGCGGGGCACCCCACACCACTGCTGCCGGAGCTACAAATCACCCGGCAGCAAACGCACGTGAGCCAGGGAGGGTTCGTGGTTCTCACCAATCCCGCTACTTCCGACTGATGACGGCAGCCGCAGTCACACCGTTCCAAGAAACAGTCACCTAGTGTCGCACACACACCTCTGATCTCAGGTGACATCGACAGGGCAGGAAAAATACAACACCTTGTGTGTCCTTTAAGATCGATTCTTTCTTTAGAAACTCATTCAGCCTTCTAGATCAATATTTCCATTTTTAGGAAGACTTTATCTGCACAGGTTAACCCAGAAAAGCCTGATGCAACGCATTTAGGATTATTCAAAACTTTCTGCATGAACTAAAGGGCCAGAGCTGATATCCCAGATGAGATGCTAGAACAGAGAAAGGACGACAGGAAATGCTAATGAAATCCTCAAAAGGTATGGAGTTCAGATGATCACGATAATGTGATGACACATCAACGCGGGTTCACTCGCTGTGACGAAGGTGCCACAGCACCGCAAGACGTTCCCACCGGGGGAAACTGAGGGCAGGGCACACGGGAGCTTTTTGTGCGATTTCTGCACCGTTCCCGTTAATGTAATACTATTCTAAAATAAACGCTTATTAAAATAACACAGAGAACCGAGTTTTAAGAAAGGAACAGGAACACCGTGTACAGTTTTCACTAAAAGTGTTACACCCGTAACATGCTGCCCCCATCGTTGGGACACAGACTGACCATCACTGACCACAGGGCAGGAAAGTGCCAGGCTTTACATGCGGGAATTCATTTAAGAGAGCTGATGTACAAGAGGTGGTTTAAAGGCAAACCATTCTCTTACACTGAAAGGTATTACTCATGAATCTGAAACAATGTGTGCACTTCTAACAACTCAGCACCTCAAGGAAGCTAAGAGGACTGTAAAAGACTCATTCACGAGATAACCAAGATGATCAGCTCACGAGACAACCTGTGTCAGAACAGCTGGAGAAAGTAAGATTCGTGCTGCATCCCTCGGCACCGAGGCGGAGCTGGCGGCCTGCCGCACGTAACAGACAAGGACGGGCACACAATTTCAAGTCGTGTGGACTCTAGAGCCAGACGGGGAAGGTTTGAGCGGGCGGGTTACTAACGTCGTGCGAACTCGCTTCTGAAACCATCTGTGAAATGGAGATGGTAGCAGCGCCTTCCTCACAGGGCTCTTAGGATTAACGAAGTCACTCTAAGTGAAGTGCTTGGCAGTATTTGCACTAAAAAGTACACATACATGTTAGCTGAGAATACGAATAGAAGGCAAGGGTTGAGACTTCTGGCCTTTCATGCAAGACAGAAAAAAAAAGATAAAAAAAATTAAAAAATTCCTTAGCAATCTAAGGAAATGTGATCAAAAATACAAAAAACCAGAACGCAGATTTATCTTCCAATTCCCAAATCTGCATTTGGCCAAAAGCATGGTCTCTGAAATTGACATAATTTAGAACAAGGAACTCACTGTTCAGAAACTATGAAAAGACTCAAAAAGGACAAATGTTCAGGTGAGAGACACCACTCTACACAACCACTGCTAAGAAGGTGGCTTTCATCAAACCGCTGAGGCCACTGCCCAACACGACATCCAGGGCCTCTCTCACCAGGGACGCAGGACAGAACGCTGGGCAGCAGGGACCCAAGACGTGCGTGGGCACTGAGCCGTGTAAGGTCGGTATTATCCACGACTGACTGCACCGGTCAACTACCAGTCAATCATCTGACGACTCAGTCTGTGAATTTGCCGGAAGTGTTGCTTCTCTTTCAGCCCCTCTACCCACCCTTCTTTTCACCAAGTCAGCAAACGCAGAAAAGCAAAGAGAAAATGTGGAATTCTAAACCTGCTTGCTATCGTGGTTCCTGGCGCTTACAGAAGGAATAGTTTGTGAAGAACTATTAAGACGGCTAAAATCAAACGCTCAGCTGTCACTCCCCATCGTCCACGCATTCCATTCCCCGCAGGTGGGTAAGAACTGGACTGTCCGACACAAAATCTGCCGTTAAATGAAATGTGGAAAACAAGTAACATCTCACCTACAAAGTACGGCAGCGCACGTCCCTCAGGGCTAAGCGCCCGAGGCTGACGCTCGGTAGGAGGCTGTGCGAGAGGCTCTCTTACCAACTCGTCTCCTGTGCCTCAAAGGGGCTGACAGCTGTGCGGAGGCCGGGACCCCCGGAGGCCGGTGGGGTGGGGGTGAGGGTGGGTGCCGGGCGAGGCTGGAAGCAGCCCCTGGCTGCCGACCCCCAGCCACACAGTCCCTCCCCAGTGGGCTATAGGACTGTCATTATTTCCTGTGGGTTCCAGGAGTGACGGGATCGCGGAACGCTGCCATAATTTTCAGGACTCCTTTTCCTTTATTAGCAGCAAAAAACACCCCCCAAAAAACAAACAAAAAAAACACTTAAAATAATTCCACCATGACTTCTACTGCTAATGAAAAAATTGCTCAGGGTACAAATATAAACCCTTGTGAAATGAAAGCCTGAAAATATCAAAATGTAAATAAAACTTAAGTCTTTCTGATTATGTATATTTTTCAATTATAATTAAAATTTTGTCTGTGGTAAAATACAAATGCTATCTCACTCACTGAATTAATAAATTAAAACTACACATTTAATACATTAACTGTCAATAATTAAGGATCAAGCTAGTATAATTTTCACTCCCACAATTAAAATCTTTCCTTCTTTATTAACAATACTTTATAATTACCTAAAGATTTCCCACTAAGTATATTCAGCCACAACGCTAACTTCTCTTTTCTTACCCACTAGCCTCCGGAGGAAATCTGACAGTAACCTTTCCCATCTCAGCACCCGGAAGCTCCACAAATTTCCCAACGTCTTGCCTTTTCTGAGGTGCCTGAAAATAAAGAAACAAAATCATTAAGTGGTAAAACGTTTAAGAATATAATTAACTAGCACTCCCACAGAATTGACCAGAGGCTCTGCAGAAGCCCAGCACACAATAGCCAGTGGTGCAAAAGCCAAAGAACAGGAGATTTGGGAGGAAGAAAAGACGGTACAGCTGAAAAACAGTAAGATTTTAGTTACTTGGAGCTTGGGCTTCCTAAGGGACACACACTATATGATTATGATCTTTTAACATATAATTACGTAGATTAAGACCTGAAGTAGTTAAATAGCAGTTAAGGCAAGCCAAGACTTGCAATAGCAGATTCATCCAAAAAGAGCCTTTTCCATTCATGGAAAAAAAAAAAAAACACCATGACTAGGAACAGTCTTCTTTTCAAATCTGGGGTCTCCGACAGATGAAAGATGTCAGCGTTAAAAAAAATTAACAGGGCTTACCACCTTAGCTTTGGCTGCTGAAACGCCCCACTTGGTGCCTACAGACTGGAAGGCCTGCTGGGCTTCCAGGAAGCCAAACCAGCGCTTTACGTGAACCGGAGCTTTGTTCTCTTGCAGGTGTTCCTGCCAGGCTTCATTTCCTATTAGCAAACACAATTCCAAACCAATCAATACATCTGCAACTTCAAAAGCAAAGTTCGTGGAGGTTCACGTCAATAAAGGAGGCGGCCTAAAGCTGTGTTCCCATAATGAGTGAAGTCTGGTGTACGCTGAAATGTTTTCCAAAACTTAATGCACGTGACAGAACTCAGAGAAGTTCATCAGAAGCCATTTTTTCAGTTCGATTCACGGAAACAACGCTCGGTCCTGCCCTCACCACCGCCACACCTGCCCTGCACGGCGAGGACCACGCTGCACGATTCTGGGACGCCTGAGGGAGATCGCCAGAGAACATCACAGAAAGAAAGAGCAGGAAGCAGCCCATGTCCTTAGAAGTGATGTCTAAAATGGGCACTGGCGGAACTGTATTCAACTTTAACATCATGAAGCTACATTCTTGAGATAGTATCTTTCTTTCGTGAACATCAAGTCGAAAAATCAAGAGACAAAATGTCTTGAAGCCTATAGATGCGCAGCTTTAACTAGAAAAGGCTCCAGTCTATGTTGGTCATCATTAGAGCAATTTAGTTTGGAGAAAAGTTTATGCCGTGAAAAAGTATAGAAAATATTTTTAAAATCCCACCTAACCCAGATTTAAAGAATAAAAAAACGTTACCCATATTCCCTTCAGGTGTGTTTTTTATAGGAAATAAATTAGCAAAATTCAAGTCCCCTTTGCACTTCTCCTCAATCCTATATCCTTACTCTTGCAAACTGGTCACAGGAGAGGGACAACACGCGACCTCCCAGAGGGACAGCTCCAGCTCACTGCCCCTCACCCCCACTCCTACTGAACAATCAGAGACAGCAGCGCCTGGGGTAAAGCAATGGCTGAGCCAGGACACATCTACCCTAAACGGGACAAGGGCTTCTTTAGCAGGAACATGGCCAACTCCAAAGGCAAGAGGGGATCTGCGGCACACAAAGAGAGACGACCTCCAGGGACAGAGGGATACAGGACTCCTGTAACCAGCTAGGAATAAGAGAGCTGGGGTCGTCTTTTCTTTACAAGAAAATCCTAAGTGACTGCCGACAAATAAGTAGATAAATGGATGCTCGTTCGTATACAAAGAGCATGCGTACTTCTTATCCAGCAAACCATTAAATAATTAAAGCACAGCATTATCAAGAAGAATCACTGATACCTTTCAGGGTGGCCCAAACACATAAATCTGCGAGGCTCAAGGAGTTTCCAACCAAGTACGTTCTCAGAGACAGGCAATGATTGAGCTCACTGATCGCAGAAGTAAACAGACCGCACGAAGACAACTTTGTAGCACTGAACTCCAACCAGTGGTCAATCTGTGAACACAAGAGAGAAAAGAAATGCACCCAGAGTTTAGGTTTAAATAAAAACAAACCACCTCAGACAGAATCATGCCTTTCCTGTAACAATGACAGAATTTACCACCGTATGGATTTCAATCTAACTGCCTGGGATCTAAAATGGCCCTTACAGAGGCACATTTTATTGTTACTTTCCTACGCTTTCTTTTTTTGCAGGGGCACTGAGGGGCACGTCCAGGGAAGAAAAAGATAAAAGTTATGTGAACTGGCAGCAAGGAATAACCAACTGGACTGAGCCCGAAGGATTCACCCACTTGCAGAACTGAAAAGTAAACACATGGAAACTATTCTTTGTATTCTGAATTTTATAAGAATAAGGTAGGTTAGAGCTGTATACAAACAGGAAAAATAAAAAAGGGCATGTAAGGTACAGTACTGAAAGTTAACCTTCTACTGCTGTAATTAACAAGGTCTATACTTTGGAAGGAAAACGGGGTCCGACCTATGCGTGTGACCCTGGGTGCACTTCTTATCTCTAACTTCTCGGGGCCTGTTGCCTCATCTGTAAAGTAAGGGAATTGTGTAAGATGATCGATATGGTCACACTCAGTCACGAAATTCTAGGAAGAGGAAGACAGCATTCAATAGCCCAACAGGGTAGCTGAAGTAGGATTAGAAGTTCGAAGTTAGGAGCTAAGCTCTTTTTCTGAAAATAAAAACAGGATAAGAAGTCTTTAACTTGGTCTATAACACTGTTAATATCCTTAAATAGAACAACAGCACATAAGCCAACTATGAAATGACCCTATCAAAAGAGCAGAAGCATAAATCAAAACACATCACACCCACGAAAACGTCCACTGCGCACCTCGGTATGTTCCATCAGGTTAGAGCCGTAGAGCCCAGCGGTAGTGGCAACTCTCGCCAAGTAGCGAAGTATGGAATTTACGTCGGTGAATACCACGTTTCTAGAACACAAGCATGAGACAAAATATTACTGTGGCACCGGCAAATCACTAAGAGTCATGAGACTTAGGAAGGAATGTAAAAATAGAACTCTTCCATTGGCCATATATTTTCTACTACAGCAAAAGAGAAAAAAGTAATTTGTTCTTTACTGTTTCTATCAAATGCCAATTTGTTCTGAAATGTTCAGCTAAATCCAATAACTGACTCCAGAGTAAACTATCTGTAGGATGTATCATCCTCCTAACTGTTAGTTTCTACACATCGATTCAGTGGTGAAAATATGAAAATGTAATTGGGATATTACGAATAACTGGTTCAAAATAAATCAAAACAACAAAGCCAAGGTTATACTGTCATAGAGAAACTACTTTTATCAACTTCCAGTTAAAGACAAGATCAAACCCCACCAAAATTGTTTTGTAAAAATTATTTTTAAAAGATATAAAAGCACTTACTCAGACACATGAAGGACATTCTCTTTCCCTTCTTCAACAGAAATGTTGACATTGTCTTTCACATGTTCTACTGCCAGCAAAGCACCTAAAAATAATATGAAAGGATTTCTTTATAAACACTAGTATTTAAAACTTGAATCATAAAGCAATAAGGATGACTCAACAAACCAATATTAAATCCTGCAAAAGGCAAGCTTTTTTTTCCCCAGTAGTCTGTAAACAAATACTACTAGATTCTTCTGATCTTGGAGAAAAAACAAATCAGAAACCATTCACTAGCACAGTCCAACTGCTTTTGAAGATGCTCAGCTTTCAATTAGGGACTCTGAAATTAATCTTCTCCCTCAAGAGACAAGAGGAAATTAGAATATCGCCTTGTATAAAAGCTGTTGTTAATAATATTAAAGTGATTACTATGTGGTAGGCACTGTGCAGGATGCTTTGCAGTCACTACAATATTTAATTTTTGTAGTCATATGAAGAGGCAGACACCTTTATTTCCATTTTACAGTTGAAGAAACCGAGGCTTGGAGGGGTTCTAGTCCAAACGACTTGACTAAGTATGTGGCATCCAGGACTTGAACGCAGGTCTAGGGCAGTGCAGAATTCAGAATCTAAAACTCAGTACTGCCATTAAAGTTTACTAAATTGATTCATGCTTTGTCCCTTAATTCTGGCACCCAATTCTGTGGGGAAGACATCATTCCTCCTAAGAAAACTGCGTAATGCCCATCAGGGACTTGCCAGGATCCCACAAGTAGTAAGTAGAGGTTAGGGTTGGACCCAGGTCTCAAGGACCCAATGCCTCTGCTCTTAACCATGAGTCCACACTGTCTAGTGCTTCCCAGCCCAAGAATCAAACCCATTTCTTTTAGAGTTCATTGATTTCTGGGAGATCAGCTCATAATTACCACAACCAATATGCTAAAACCTAAGTATTTTAAAAATGTTTAAAGTTGCTATTAAATTGTGGTTTTTGTTACAATACACTCGGGACACCACCAAAGTTGAAAACGTAATGCATAATTCATCAGCCTTATGTGGGCAATTGTGTCTAAGCATTTGGGCTTCTTGAACATTAGAAAAGTATCCGTGTGTCTATACTACACATACGCATTAACAAATACAGGATAAATAAACTAAATTACCTCGTGTAACTTTTCCAAAGTAATAAAAAGGCAGAAAGTCTAAGCTATCTACCCACAATAACCTTGGCCACGTTGAAAATGCAATTCCAAACTGAATTTGAGGCAGAACAAGAAGATGAGAGCTCCCATGTTTCGCTGACTTTTACTACATCTACAGGACGAGCAGTAAAGCAACCCCGTCAGTCCGCAGTGCTCGGGTGTTCCCGCAATTACCCTGCCCCCTTCGATTAAAAATAGACGCAACCTCAGTTGCAAGTTTAAATGCTACTATGATTGTCTGCCTTGGTCCCTTTGAAACCAAGGAAAAATAAAGAGAAGTCAAGGCAAGTGGATTGAAGATCTTTTCTGAAAACAGGGAAGGAGGAACGATAAATAGACTTAAGGGGGAAATTCTAAAAGAGAGAAAATGGGATTTTAAGTTTTAAAGTGTTACTTCTACGAGCAGCTCTCGGTCTCCCAAGGAAAACCATTTCAGAGTCCGAAGCTGAGCCTAGTGTCGCCCCGCTGTCCTGCTCACACTGCGCCTCCTTCCACGCTGAAAACACTGTCTTCAAGAGCCAGGGGACGGAAGGCGAGGGGAGCGGAGCCTACCCCGAGGAAGGTCGGGGGACAGAGGGAGGTCTAAGGTCCGTGGCCGTCACCGCCAATGCGCAAACCCAGGACGCCGCGTCTTCCCGCCCCCCACCCTTCCCGGCTGATGCAACCCACATGAGTCGGCGGCCTCGGCCCCTTACCCAGGGGAGGGTCTCCTGAATTCACGGTCAGACATAGTGTCGCCATCTCTACCTGCCGCTGCACCTCCTAGAGCGCCTGCCCAGCTGCCAGAACCAACCCCGAGCGGCAGAAAAGAAAGGGTACGGCGTGTGCGCTCCCCAGATGATGCCGCAACCTTCGCCCCGCCCTTGCGCCGTGGCCGTCGCGTCTCGCGCACATCAGTTACGTCATCGCCGCGCGTCGCCTGCGTCCGTCGACCCGCCCCTCGGCGTCTCGGGATAGTAGGGTATGCGTGGCCTTCCTGTCGCCAGGGAAAAGACGCTGAAGCTATCGGCACTTAAGACATTTCTTAAAGCGAGGAAACACCAAGTTCACGTGAAGCTCCTAGTGACACGCGCAAATAGTGTTATTTATTGTCGTGGGCTCCGTGTGTGTGTAAACAGACCGAATCCTGGAAGCAACACCGAGCCGACAGCGTGGTTACATTGGGGAGGCGGGAAGCTTGTCTCTCGGTTCCTCCTTTTTTCCACAAGGAGAATGTAGGTACTTTTCAGGAGTTTTCTTCGCACGTGAAAATAATGGTTAAAAGAAAGGATTTATTGGACTGGGTAAAAAAAAAGGGGATAGGATTAAGTAGTACAAATCGGCAGTTCAAAATAGTCACGGGGATGTGAAGTACGGAGTAGGAGTATAGTCAGTAATAATAACTATGTAAGGTGCCAGGTAGGTAGGTGCTGGAAATACCAGGAAGAACACTATAAAGTATATGGTTGTCTAACCACTGTGCTGCACACCTGAAACTAATATAAAATAAAATGTAATCTATAATCGAACAAAAGTTAAAAATTTTTTAAAAATTAAAAAACTTAAAAGCTTTATTGGTAAAAGGCATTACTACTAAAAGCCTCTGCCCTGATTTTTCTTGCCGTTGTTTGCCCGGACTGCCTGAGCGTGCCTTTGACAAGATCGGATTCCTCATCTTTAATTCTCAGCAACCGTGTCTGTGTGTCTGTGCCCCGCGTGTGCGCTGCAGGCATATTCCAAGGGCTGACTGAAAAAATCATCTCAACCTCACCACCACCCCCACTTTCTCTTAGCCTGCCAGAGTTATCCCTGTCCTTAATAGAGGGTATTTATTACTTAAATACGGGGCTTTGTCAGCCCTCCGGGTGGGGAGCTGCATCTCCCCCGGCCCCTACGTTCCTTCCAGAATCTGCAGGACTGGGGTGCATAGCCTCATTTTATGAAGTTCTCCATAATATAAAGTTCTTCACTTTATGAAGTTCGGTAATGCTGTGCACACCAAACTCTGCCTTTCTGCCTCCCTTTGTTCTAAGTGATTTCTGCACACCCTTCTAATTCTTAAGATTCTTGTTTGCTGAAAAACCTTATCTTGGACATCATACTGAGTGTCTTCTACCATATATAATGCACCGGGAATACAGAGAATCCTGGAATCATTTATTCAACAAGTGAATAGCCAAATAACCTGTTGGAGAACACCTTCCGCGATGAATTTAATACTGCTTAAGACACACCCCTCTGTTTCTGAACACCTGTTACTACGCACCTAAGTCTGCTTTTCCGTAGCCCTGTCCGCTTTCCTCTGAGGACGTTCAGAACAGATCTAGGTGCCTCCCGCTGACACTCATACCTCCAAGGCGGTCATTGTGCCTCCCGTGTCTTTGCTCCCTAGGCCAGCCGTCTCCAGTCCTAATGACAAAACTTGAAATGGTAGTTTTAATCTAGCCCAGCTGCCCTCTTCCACACACGCTGTCAGTCAACGTGCCCTTTAAACTGTGATACTCAGAGCAGAACAAAATGTTCCCCAGGTGTGGTGTGATCAGGGCAGAGTGCTTTACATTGCCCATTGTAACGTTATTAATGCACATTAGCACTTTACAGCCAGGGTAAACTGTAGACTCGTGTCAGGATTGCAAAGAACTGAAATCCCCAGTTCCCCATTCTCGCTACCTAAGGTGAGACATTACATGCATTAATTTACCCTCGTCTTGATCCATACAGGATTTCAGAGAGCTAATTTTCTCATTCTAAGTATCATTGCCACTTTTTAACACTCGCGATCATTTAGTTGCATCTTCATCACTCAGTGCATCCCAGTCATCCATCACTGTTGACTGAGAGCATGGAATCAAGCAAATGGGTGTCATCAATAAAAATGTCATTTTATTAGAGTGTGGAGCTGTGGCGCCCACGGAAACTTGCTTTCAGGAGGGCGAGGTGCAGCGCTGAGTGCTGGGGTCGCTGTCCTGTTGGATGCTTCTGTTAGTTCCAAGAGTTTTTTCTTTTACCTGGGTGGCATTTTCTAGGTAACTTTTTTCTATTGGGTACTTATCTCTTATATGTCATCTCTTTTATCGTCTAGGGCTTCAGTATAATGTTGAGTAGGAGCCATGAAAACATCCTGCAGTGCATGTGAGCCAAGCTGATGCTGGAGAAGGAAGAAGCTGCAACATGAAGAGGTTTATGTGCCACTGTAAGGAACTTGGATTTTATCCTGAGGGCAGTTGGGTTTAGGAGTGATTAATTTCAGCCACTGGCTTAATCCAGTAACAGGAATTTCTTTAAAGCACTGGACAATTAGATGGGTACTAGACTTACAGGGGTGATCACTGTGTAAGTTACATAAATGTCTGATCACTATGTTGCACACCTGAAGCTAATATAGAATTGTATGTCAGCTGTAATTTAATTTTTTAAGAAAATTCAAACAGAATAAAATAAAAGCACTGGGCAGAGACCAGCTACAATGAAATAATTTATTATAAAGAAGCTTTTTCCATAAATCTGTTTCATCAACATACATAATGACACTTCAGTGTATTCATAACTCGAAAATTTTAAAAATTACTGTGAAAACAAGGATGAGATTAACAACTTGTGCTTCTGTGCCCTAAGGAAATCTGGTTGATACAATAGGAATGTTGATTAAACAACTGACTGGGACAGTCAGTTGGAACTAAACCTTTCTTTCGTTTCTCCAAATAAAAGGAGGAAAAGATACATGTCAGACTTTATAGATTCCCCAGATGTCAAAATCGATCTGGTCAATTAATTCATAACAACGTTTTTAAGATCTATTTTCTACTCCTAAGCACCTGAAGATAAAGTAGTGATCAACATGAAATAGAGGGGGAGCTCTAATTCCATCCACTTAATTTTAAACTGTATTATTTTGAGAACCAAGTCCTTCTCCTGGCTAAGTAAATGGATGTTCCTTTAAAGAATGAGTGCTTTTTTTTTTTAGGTTGCCGAGGTTTATTGATAATATCACACCACAGGAGAAAGATTCGGATGGCTCCCTGTGGTGTTCTGAAATGCATCCCACCTGCAGACTGAGCACCCGCAGGTGAGGCAGACTGCCACAGTCCAGGAGCTTCAGCACTTCCTCAGTGTCGGGACCAACTGCAGTGACTGCCGGATCCAGGGCTGAGACCTCAGGAACACAGCCATCTCCCCACCACCTCTCCTCTTCCCGCAGCTGTCCTTCTCCACCTAGGTGCATGCGATGTCCCCTAAGGAACAAGTGCGTTTCTAACGGATTCGGGAACTCGACTTGCATAGTAGTCATGATTCCTCAACGTGGCCAGGACCCCAGCGGAGTTCATGTGCTTCACTTCCTTGTCATACTGAAGGGCGTTTCCGTGGATATCAGTTAACTTGCCTACAGAAAAAACACCAAATCAACGTTAACGGCTGATTTTACGATTATATTTCATTATAAGTGCCTCTTGCTTCCCTATGCAATAATATCCAATTCTGGATAAAATAAGGAAAATGATGGTGGTTAATTTACTTGAAATTTAAGACTATAGAACAGTTTTAACTAACTGAAGGGTGGAACATTACTTTTTAAAGAATTTTATTTATTTTTTTGAGAGAGAGGAAGGGGGATGCAGAGAAAGACACACACACACACAGATTTGTTGTTCCACTTATTTATATATTCATCGGTTGCTTCTTCTATGTGCCCTGACCAGGGATAGAACCCACAACCTTGGTGTATCAGGACAACACTCAACACACTGAGCTACCCAGCCAGGGCCTGTTTTTTCTTCTGATTAAAATAATTTCATTTGGCATTTTCAATTTATATTTCTCAGTATCAATTCATTTCTCTTTTCCTGAGTTAATTACTTTTCCTATTGGTGATACTTCACCATGGTTTCCATTTTCAAGAGTATTTTCTTTAGTATACCGTTTAATAATAACACGTTATTTGGAAGAGTTTAAGTGGAATATGTTCATAAAATGTAACTGTTGTATTACAGTTTCATTTGTCATTCTAAAGAGAATGAGCTGTGATAACTTTAACTTCCTTGTCATGTAGTATGTGAATGAGATACTGATACATTCATGTGCTAGGGAATAAACAAGTCAAAATACAACAAATCAAGGTGTGACCTGACGCTTATTTGAAATTGTAAAAACCACTTTACTACATACGTATTTGTAATATGTTTTTATTAAGATTTAAAAAATTCTACCACTATGACCTTTAGCACTGTTACAGGGAGATTTACCAAGATTGGCTTAAAAGAAATTAGGTGGTGTGATAATAATAATGAATATAATACTTCTCAAGGAAAAAGCCCTAAATGCATTAAAGCCACAAATTAATAAGGGTTTGATTAAATTAACTGATGCAGAGCAAGGTCCAAAAAGAGAAACTGTAAGTAAAGAAAAACGAATTGGCTGAAAATCTACTCTCTCACATCTGGTATGTGGGGGTTGGACTGGGTACTCTGACTTTCTGGCTTTTATTCCGTAAGAGTCTAGGTAGAGTAGTACTACTGAAACACTATCTTAGCATAAAATAAAAACCGTGAAATCTGTAATCCTCTCAAATGAAACAGACTAACCTCCCACGGCATGCAAAATAACTTCTGGAGCACAAGTGTCCCACTTCTTACATCCAGGACTTGCAAAAACGTAGGCCGAGGCTTTGCCTTCAATCAGCTGAATGATCTGTAAAGTTAAAGATAATAATTGTCCTTCGATCATGAAATGAATGAGGTATAAATAAGAGAACATTGCTTGTTTCTATCAAATCTATTTAAATTCCTCTGTTAGACTCCACTGAGGTTAAAGCCTTCAGCGGGTTTACATTACAGAGTATTCTGAAGAGACAAAGAAAACACTCATAACAACATCAGGGGGAAAGTGGTCAAGGAACTGACTACGAGAAGGGTGTCTGAAGTCTTCATATTCCAAGTCAGGTAAACTAGTTTATCTTTTCTCTCACTGTAAAAGCAATATATATTTGCCGTAGAAAAAATAAAGGGGTTTTAACCTTGTGAAGAACTGACAACTATTAGAGAAAGGATTGAGAAGTATCAACTAGCACAGTAATGTGGAAACTGTGGCACGTGCGAGGCTGCCTAGTCAGTCTACCAAGCTGTTAGCTGCTTGTCTTTGGGATTGTACCCATTATTATTTGCATGACTAAGATAGGAATTTTTAGACAGTCCTCTTAATAATTCTTGTCACATTCACATAGAACTGAGGCCACAGATAGAAACTGGCTGACTCAAAACAGTAACTTGCTATATCAAACTTTGATTTGTTCCCTGATTTTTCTTCTGGTTATACTGTACTACTGCAAAGCTCAGATTTCGAACAGCCACACTAGGAGGAGGAGGAAAATGTCAGCAAACACAACGTAACCAATTATTCCTTTCAGTGGGATTCAAGAACACCTTCCAGTGATCAAACCTTGCTGTAGCTTTTGAGTAAAGGCTTTTCCTCCACGTAACAAATATGCATCATCTCCTTATGGGCCAGGAACTATGCCAGGGGTATTTGTGAGGGGAGCCGGGCTGTAGCCACCATTAGATTCGGAGGGGTCCTTGATGTGAAAAAGTTAACAGGCGCCCAGCAAAATCTTCACACAAGAGAAAGGGGCAGGGTGGGGGTTGTGCAGGACAGGGACTAAGAAGAATGGTGCCCCTGGGAATAAAAGAAGGAATGGGGTTCTGTGGTTACAAAAATAGGGACAAAGACGAATCATATTTCAGTGACTACTGGGAGTGTTTTTTCACTTTGAAATGTTTCAGATTTTTTCAAAATACTATTATTTTTAAATTCCCATTTTCATCCTCTTATCGGTAAATGCTTTCAGAAGATTTAAAAGTAGTTGATTACTGCTTCCAAAAGGTAGAAGGAGAAATGAATGCCATTCAGTTCAATAAATATTATTTGCCTTTGCTGTGCCAGGCACCCAAGTGTGAAACACACACTTGATACATGCACTTCAGTATCGGTACAGTCTGGGTGTGACTTGGGGGAGCTGGCAGGGGATGAGGCTTGGGGGTACTCAGGGGTCAGGGCATAGGGGAATTTACATTCTATTCTCATAGGTTTAAACTTAATTTTTTTTAAGATTTTTATTTGTTTATTTTTAGAAGGGAAGAGAGGGACAGAAACATCAATGTGTGGTTGCCTCTCACATGGCCCCATTGGGGACCTGGCCTGCAACCCAGGCATGTGCCCTGACTGGGAATAGAACCTGTGACCTTTTGGTTCACAGGCCCACACTCAATCCACGGAGTTATACCAGCCAGGTGTTTTCATAGGCTTAGACTTTAAATGATTGTCAAGGGAAGTCATCCAAGGATCTGCGCAGGACAGTGACGTACGCATTTCCAATTGCTTTGGTGACACTGTGGAGACTGAAGTTAATCAGGGAGACCGCTTTGGAAACTGCTGTGCAGTCGGCTGAGGGATGACGTAGGTTTCAACTTGGGCCCCGGCGGTCAAAATGGACAGAAGGCGTTGGGGAAGGATGAGGATCTACAGCCAAGACCAGACCGACAGCACTGAGGAAAGGAGGGGTCTGGGATGACTTGCAGGCGTCAGCTGGGACGGCTGGGACAATGGTGGTGCCACCAACCAGAAAGGAAACGGGGAGGAGCACATCAGGGGGGCAGGGAGGGAGAAGATGAGCTCCCCTCGGCAGGTTGAATTTGAGAGGTGGAAGGGTGTCATCACGATGATACGCGGGGGCAATCGAATGAGAAGAGGTCAAGGTTAGGGACACAGATCACATTGTGCTCCAGGTCACAATTTTCTCAGGAGGATGGAAGCCTAGATGAAACCCTGGGGGAAGTACCCAGGAAGGAACGGGCAGGGCCACCCTTCGAGTCTGCAGGAGGAAGGTCTGGGAGTACGAGGGTCCCTGAGAAAACAAGGGCTGGCAGGAGGCACGGGATCTGATCCTAATGACATATGACACATTTTCACTGAACTGTCTTCGGTAAAAAGAGACTTGAACCTTCACATTTAAAAAATTCAAATGTTGCTGTAATGTACTTTGAATGGCAAATTACAATCTTTAAGCTCTTCTGCCAAGCTCTTATTTGACATTTTTTAAAAGCTCAGCATTTCTTTCAGTGATGCCACCACATCTCAGAGTAGGTGGCGATGGTTTCGTACCTTATTTCCAGCGCCACCCACACGCAGCACGTGGTCAGGGCTCATGGCGGCGACACAGTCTGTGACCAGCTTGTTGCTGTGGGACCGGGTGGTGGTGACAATGTGCTTCCCATCAGGCACTTCTTTCAGCTGAAATCCAAAGGCCCCTAAACCTAAGATGCCCCAGATTGTCCGTCCCAGCACAGCATCTGGTCCTGCCTGTGTGAATGGGGGAAACAGGAGCAAAGCTTGTGTTTACCAGGAGAAAAGTGTCAGCCCTAAGCAGGACGCTCCGTTGTCTTGGCAAATGCATGATGATGTATTATAAAGTACGGAAACAACACCATTGACAAAAACTTCCCCTAGAGAACCAATGAATTATTGCTGTTGTTCTGGTTAATAACTGGGATTCAAAGGTACTGAAGGGGAACTTTTGGTGATCCCCCAGGGTCTTCAGGAAAGGAAATCGAATTCGATAGTTCCTGTTGCTCTCTGAATCATGGAGTAATCCCATTACTATAGATAAAATACCTGCCTGCAAAAGGTACTTAAGTCCCCAGGAAAGGAAACACCACACATTTGATACTACTTCTCCTATCTGAGAAACAATGAGGGCATGTTAATGTGGGAGTGGTAAGGATGACAAGGAATTTTGTTGCTATGGAGACAGAACAACTGAACAGGCTGATACTGAAGAGCAGCCATGGATAATGGGGGTCAAGGTCAAAGACTTTACTAGCCATTGTGGTAGTAAAATGACAGAATGCAATCTTAGAATCTGCATTTTCTCAAAGAATTTTCAACCACATTGTTATAACTATGCACCTCATACAGAAAAACATAATCTGTGTTTTATGGAAAGTAAATCTGATGCATAAAATAATTCACACAGTCATCAAGTACCATTATGTAACCTAACACACAGATATTACAGACATACAGATGTGTTTTACTGAATACTTAACATGCACCAGGCACCACACTAACTGCGCACATGTATTATCTCATTTAATCTCCAAGACAACGCCATGGGGTCGGTACTATCACCCTTATTTCACAGATGAGAAGAGATCGGAATTCGTGAGTAACCTGACCAAGGACTCCAGGGAGATCGCGAGCACACAGGCTAATCGTGTTCAAAGCCAATGTTCCTCGTCATCAGACTAGCCTGCCTCGTGTACGTGCCAAGTGCTTTCACCACACCATGGAGTCTGCCCCACGGCGGTGCCCCTGCGGGCTGGATCCCTGGGGAAGCAGACACTGAGACGGGCAGACGCGTTCTGAGGAGCGCACACACCCGTGGGCAGGAGGGAAGGCGGCACGGGGGGGAGGGGCGGACAGAGAAACGGAGCCGTGAGGCAGAGCCACCAACGGCTCCCGCCGACCCTGTGGGGAGCTCTGGAGCTAGAAGGGCCTGCAGTCTGTCCTCAGCTGGGATGAAACGCCAGGCCTTTATACCCCTCTAGTAATCAGCTGTCCCTGGAAAGGGACTGCCTCAGGAGGGAGCATGTCACCGGCGAGGCAGCTCTGTCCAGGGAAGGCAATCCCTGAGGCAGCTGGCAGCTGGAGGCTGTCTGCCGGTACCATTCCTCCCACATGGGGCAACGAAGGCCCCAGAGGGCAAGCCCTGGGTGCTCGGTGGACACTCGTGCGCTCCCTCCCTTCTGTTCCCTCCTGAGCCCGCACCGCAGGAGGGGCCGGAACCAGGAACGCACACGTGGGCTGCATGTGCGCTCACTAGGCTTCCCGTTGATCGATGAGACTAATTTCGTGCTCTCAAGAAGCCTACTTATTTTGCTTTCTAGTTATCCTGAAAAAGAAAGGAAAGCAATACAAATAGTGGACACGAGTATCCTGGTCCTGGAAAAGTCACATAAATGAATACGGAGGCCAAGAGCATGGGACCAGGGAACCTGGGACCTGGTGGGGCAGTGCCGGGCACTCCCGTGAGGCAGCCGGCTGGCTTCCTCCGGACTCCGGACCACGGTCCCCCTCACCGGCTCTCTCCTTCAAAGGCTCCACGCCAGCTTTCGGGGTAATGAGGCTAAGTCTCGTCTTACTGATGAGTTAGCTAGGTCTGCTAATGGTTAAGCAGCCACCTCCAATATAACAATAGACAGACCGCATGTCTTTGCACTAAGCCACGCTGTCTCCTTGAGCTGCCCACCAGCTTCAGTGTCTTGAGAGAGCAATACAGAATAATGCACAGGAGCCTGAACTGGGGTTCCAGCCCTGCACCTGCTATGGACAAAACGGGTGACCTTGCGCAAGTTCAGCTTTGGCTTCCCTTCCTTTAAAACAGGGGAAAGATTTCCTAAAAGGATGATGGTGAGGATTAAATGAGATAGTGCATGTGAACCCTTGAGTCTGGCAGTATGTGGTGAGGTCCAGATAAATTTTAGCTACTATGGTGACGACAATGATTTGAAACTGAATATTCAGCCTTGAATACTACCAACAGAGCTGAGCAACTTTCTACTTGCTGCCACGTATTTTAAGGCATAAGCAAGAGAGAGGAGGAAGAAAGAGGGAAAAGCGAGGGTGCAGAAGGGAACGTGGAGGGACAGGTGACTAAGGGGAGAGACGGGAGCAGGGGAACTGGTGCAGGGGCTCGGGATGACTAGCTGCCACCCCAGGGCTCCTGCCTCTTTGCTACCACGCAGCGGAGCCAAAACCCTGGCCCTTTTCCTCACCTTCACTTCGTGCCTGTGTTCCCTTAACTTCTGCTTTTCATTGTTCTGTGAAAAATGAATACAGTTTTTCTGATTTCAGAAGTGATGGAAATTATTAACAACTTCTAAGCACTCATATCCTTTCTTGATGAAAAGCATCCTGCATTACAGTGTTATCTACGAATTACATGTCTCTTTAAAGTAACAGTATGAACTTACTTTAAAGTTTACGTAATAGCCCCAGACTTCTGTCTGCCTGTAACACTACACAAACATTTAAGTCATATTAAAAGAATTCATGGATACTTAGTATGAGAAACTTTCCCAATAACGCGTAACTAGTTTTGCTTAAATAACACTCAGAAGCACATGATCATAAGCTATCATACAAAAGCAAATTTATCTTAGAAGAGATTAATCCTGCTCTTAACTGAAATTGGAAATTCAGAAATAACAGTCCCCACTCTGGTTATTTCTCCAAAGTTCTATTGAGATCACACTAATGTAAATACCTTAAGTATTTCTCCCAATAATTCTCTTTAAAGTTTAATGTGATTTAATGACAGATTCCTGCTTTGAAATGACATTACTCTCTTGTTTCTAAGGAAGACAACTGGTTGGGAGTATAGTAGAAAGTCAAAGTAGAATAGAAAGAGAAATAAGAAAACAGAATGCAAAAGCATATTTAGCTCTGCTATCTGCTGACTATGTTGAAGTGTAAGGCACTATGTAGTGCTACCTGGAGAACAACATGGCTAGCATCTTTCTTGAGTGAAATGGTTCATTTCTTCAATGTGCTTGAAGAACCACCTGTAAATCAGGTGTCTCAATGACCAGACTAATCAAGAACCAATTAGTAATTCCCAAACTTCTGCATCTGAATCATAAGGCATACAGAAAAAAATACACGTAATACACTCGGTGTATTACATGCACATCCCCTGGGATCAATGCCCCCAGAAGTGCTGATTCAACAGGTCTCAGGTGGGAGTGGAAATCTGTATTTTGAAAAGATGAACACATGTGCAACCAAGCTGGAAAACACTAGAACAGATTACATCAGGAATCACCTAACACTGTGATTACTTATCTAATAAAATATGTTTGTGCTGACCCCCCCACCTCCCTGCCAGAGTGGGCTGTCATTTCTGGGTACCAGCTCCTTGCTGGCCACTGCAGCGGAGCTCCCCACGGCCACAGGAGGGACAGGAGAGCACAGCCAGGCACACGGTGAGGCCTCCATCCTCTCTGCTTAGTGGCCAGAGGCGGCATTCCTGCCAGCTGGCCTCCCCTCGGCCTGCTCCAGTGGCCTCCCGTCCAGATGTCTGGCTTCCCACACAAGAAGTGACTCAAGAGGAGAAGAAATGTGAGCGGGCGCCACCGAGGTTCCGAGAGGCTGGAACACGGCTCAGTCGTTGCAACATCAGGGATCGGTAGACTCACTCGAAAGACAACACAGAGGAAAACCCAGCCAACTCCAACAAGTCCCCGCGAACAGGAGATGACGCCTCGAGGACCGCGGCAAGGAGGAGGGGTCGGCGCTGGAGCCCTACAAACACGGCCCTCTGTGCCAGGGCACCAGCGGCCTTCGTCGGGTTGTGGAATTGTTTCGTTCCTCTCCCTCTGCACGGAAAGCTCCCTTTCAGACTCTCAAAACCATCATCTCCTCTGCCTCAGGAGGTGGGGTGGGGTTTTCTCCCCGTCTCATCTGGCTGCCTCTCAAAATAAACTCTTTCCTCGTCACACTAAAAAAACACTGTCAGTTAGAGTGCTACCTGGTAGTTGTAATACGGCTGGTTAATGACGCCTGCGATGGCTTTCCCTTCATAAGCAATTCCAATGAGAACAGTAACGTTGTCAAGAAGACCTGTAAAGAAGGAGTGAGTATTAATTATTACAAAACTTTTTCATGTTATGACTCATCATCAGCACGTGAACTGCTCCAAGTTATTTTTGCAGTAAAGGTAAGGAATTTGCCATGATTCATCCATGATCAATTCAGCTTCTGGCAAAATGTGCAAATTTTAAGAAACAATCATTCAAATCGGACTTCCGGCCAAGATAGAGGTGTAGGTGGACACACTGTGCCTCCTCTCACAACCAAAATTAAGGAAAACGAAGACTTAGAAACAAGAAAACAACCAGAACTCATAGAAAATTGAACTGTTCGGAAATCCAACAACCATTCATCCAGACCAGTAAGAGGGGCGGAGTCACGGCAGGAAAAAGTGGAGGTGGGACCTGACACACAGGCAGCAGCGGCTGGCAGATCCCAGGTGCACAGGCGGAGGCTAGCAGACCCGGGGCATGGGGTATGAGTGTTGCAGACCCAGTGAGGCCGCGCAAGGCGGCTGGCTGACCAGGTGGTCCCACATTGGTGCACAGATAATCCAGGCAAAGGGGAAGCAGCGGAAGGGACTGGAATCCAAGAGTGAGGAGAGCAAGCGCCATTGTTTCCTCTCGGACCCCACCCCCACATACAGCATCACTACCCAGCGACTGGGCTGTCCCGCCCTGGGGAATACCTAAGGCTCCACCCCTTACTATGGCCTGACTAGGCCAAAAAACAAAACAAAACAAACAAACAAACAAAAAAAACAATACAAAAATGGCTCAAACCAGAGAACAAATCAAAGCCCCAGAGCCAATTTATCTAAGCAACCAAGAGATAGCCAACCTATCAGATACACAATTCAAAGCCCTGGTGATCAGGATGCTCACAGAATTGGTTGATTTTGCTCACAAATTAGATGAAAAAATGAAGGCTACATAAGTGAAATGAAGAAAAACGCACAGAGAACCAATAGAGATGGGAGGAAAACTGGGACTCAGATCAACGGTGTGGACCAGAAGGAAGAAAGAAACAACCAAACAGAAAACAAGGAAGAAACAAGAATTCAAAAAAATGAGGAGAGGCTTAGGAACCTCAAGGACATCTTTAAACATCCCAACATCCAAATTATAGGGGTACCGGAAGGGGAAGAGGAAGAGCAATAAGTGGGAAAACTTATTTGAACAAATAATAAAGGAGAACTTCCCCAATCTAGCTAAGGAAATAGACTTCCAGGAAGCCCAGGAAGCTCGGAGAGTCCCAAAGAAGTTGGACCCAAGGAGGAACACACCAAGGCACATCATCATTACGTTAGCCAAGATTAAAATGAAGGAGAGAATTCTAGAAGCAGCAAGGGATAAAGGCAGAGTCACCTATAAAGGAGTTCCCATCAGACTGTCAGCTGATTTCTCAAAAGAGACCTTACAGGCAAGAAGGGGCTGGAAAGAAGTACTCCAAGTCATGAAAGTCAAGGACCTACATCCAAGATTGCTCTATCCAGCGAAACTGTCATTTAGAATGGAAGCGCAGGTAAAGTGCTTCTCCGATAAGGTCAAATTAAAGGAGTTCATCATCACCAAGCCCTTATTATATAAAATGTTAAAGGGACTTATTTAAGAAAAAGAAGATAAGAAATATAAACAGTAAAAAGACAGCAAACTCACAGGTATTAACAACCACACCTAAAACAAAAGCAAACTAAGCAAACAAGTAGAACAGGAGCAGAAACACAGAAATGGAGATCACATGGAGGGTTAGCAATAGGGGAGTGGGCAGAGGAGAGGGGAGGAAAGGTACAGAGAATAAGTAGCATAGACCATAGGTAGAAAATAGACAGGGGAGGGCAAGAATAGTGTGGGAAATGTAGAAGCTAAAGAACTTATGACACATGGACATGAACTAAAGGGGGGAATGTGGGTGGGAGGGGGTGTGCAGGGTGGAGGGGAATGAAGGGGGGAAATGGGACAACTGTAATAGCATAATCAATAAAATATATTAAAAATAAAAAAATAAAAAAGAATCATTCAAATCATGGTCTCATGCATACAATTTGAAAACTGATTAAATAAACTGGCTGTAACTGCATAGCCGTTATCATTACATCCCTCTGTGTCCCTCTGCCACGACCCAACTCACTCCTGCCTGCTTGGTCACTCTGTACTCCACCATCACTCTGCACTTGCACTTTGAAGGGTTCTCAAAGTGGGGTCCAGGGACCTTCAAGCAGCACTAGATGGCGCTGGTGTTATTTTTATCATGCAGGTTCCCCGACTCCCCGCCCTCTTCCCAGAGCCAGGGAGGTGCAGGGAGTGGAGACCCAGACAAGCTGTGCGGCTGCGAAGCTGTATGGAGCTCTGCCGTTTCTCAGTGCAGATCTTTTCCGGGCACACACACATGCACACTCATGTACACACACTCTGCAGGACCCACTCGTCACCAACATGTCTCATGCAAGGACACAGAAAGAGATTTCTCCAGTAATGTGAGACATTTTCCTTTTTCAAGCTATGAAGCTGAGAACCAACATAAGAGAAACACATGTAGATCTTTATCTCATACGTAAAACTCAAAGCTTACATACTCTGCTCCTAATACCTAAAACTCTGGCTCTGAGCCTGGTCTTTCTTACTATAATGATGCCCATTTTATTTTAATTTGCTGCTTTCTTATTTTTCTCATGTTCCGTAACTTCAGAAGAGAGAAATATTGCACTGTTTCCAAACTCACCTTTAAAGGTGAGGCCATAAAGAGAGACAGCAGGTCACATATGCAGGGCCAGTGCCAGGAAGGGGGCAGGGGCAGGGGTGGCAGAGGAACAGGGCAGAGCAGCTGTGCTTTCTGTTGGGGTTCTGCCCACCAAAGCTGGGGCTCAGTCTGGTACCAACGGTTTAATGTTAGTCACTGTCACGTAGGTGACATGAGAACTGTGGAGCTGGTGGGCTGAGGTGTGGGCAGGTACCGCAGGCAGACGAACTTTGACCCTGTCTTGAAAATCACTGATGTGTAACAGCAGTCACCTAGGGTGCGCACAAATACGGCTTTAGGGCCCAGGCATAAAACGCAATACATGCTTTTCATCCAACACACTAAGTGTTTACAGTCAATATCACATACTAGTCCTACAGCTTCAAATACAAATAAAAGAGAAACACCAACCTTCAGTATATTCCTTGGTACCATCCAGGGGATCAACCCAGACCACAAGCTAAAAAAAAGGAAATATCCAAATTAAGCATGTAATATTAAACAAATAGAGTTAAATAGATTAACTAAAACTACTCTTTCTTTCACTTTTGAAATATCATCAGTTTTGTGATGGTTAAAAAAAAAAACAAAAAACTTCTTGTGATTTTGAAAAAATCCCCCTAAATTGGATTAAAGTCTGACTTAAGAACTATATAAATGAACTGCTAAAGTGATAAAAAGCTTATCGTCAGCTGAGTGCTAACCACAATGCCATGAACACGCTGGGGTCTGGATGGTGACACGGGGGAAAACTTTCAAGCGCCATGAAAATGAACAATGGGTAGCTGTTACTCACTTTACATGTAAATGCTGATTTACCGTAAGGTCACTGTTTATACATGGCAAATGAAGACAGTTCATGTGGCCGACAGCAGATTGTAAAAGAGGTCCCCCTCCTGAGGATCTATAACCTGATTCAGGGCAGATGGCATGAACCGCTAGATTGTAACACTGGACGCGAACTCATCGGAAAGGCACAGACTCCGGAAGAAAGTCACCCGCCTCGTTTCCTTTGTACCCTTCACACTCCAGAGTGAAGGGCCTTTACCCACAGAAAGTGTTCGATGAATGTGTTCAACAGGTTATAATTAGAAAATTAAAGAAGTATGGTAGTTATCTGAGGCCACGCATTCAAACAACTAGAAAAAGTAAGCGAGTTGATTTTCACGGCCTTCCAAAAAATGTAAGGTCGCCATCTGCTTCATCTCCTTCCAGCCCCAATGGCCTATGAAACGTTTTACTACCAAATCTACTAAACAACAAATTAGATCTTCCCCCTAAAGGATTGTTAATAATAGTTTTAGAAGAACCAACAGCGGGGGA
>PVKU01008010.1:0-79105 GCA_004027475.1 Anoura caudifer
CTCCCCCTCCTTTCCACCCTTACCCCGCCCCCGCCCCGGCTAATCATAATGGTGCCGTGTAGCTGGTCTCTGTGCCGGTCCCCAGGGAAAACAATCCATTGCCTGGGAGGCCCCCTCATAACCAACTTACTCACCAGATCGCAGTCGCCCAGATCTAACTTCTCTAAGGATGAATTAATCTGTAGCATGGCAGCAAAAAACATTCCACCTTCGTTTTCAACCTTGTTTCCAGTCATTCTCAGGTATTTCAGAGTTGTATTCCTCTGAAAAGGAAAACAATCAAGCCTTGGTTAAGTTTTTTGTTGCATTTTTCCATTACCATTTAGTCCCTTATGCCCCTTCCCGCAGCACTCACCACACATGTCTGTGAGTCCTTCTTCCTTTTTGACTCATCAGTTTTTCACGGAGAGAGAATAGGATGTGTTTCTTAAAGGTAACATTCAATTTTCCATAACAGATAAAAATCTAGTTTAATAGTGCAGCAGAGAAAATGCCAAGGAAGCAGATGCCAAACAATGACCCATTAAGTGAAGCAGACTTTCAATATACTCTCCTTTCATTGGAAAAATCTTTAAATTTATCTTCTAAGAAAATTATACTACTTTGCTACTGGGGTGAAATTCACATAACACAAAATTAACCGTTTAGAAGTGACCAATTCACTGGCGTTTAGCACTGTGCAGCCTTCATCTCTAGCCAGTTTGAAGCACCGTCGTCGTCGCTCCCAAAAGAGACCCCGTGCCCATTACGCAGTCACTTCCCTGTGTTACTTTTAAAGACATAGTTCCCAGGCATTTGCAAAGTTTAATGCCTTCTCTCATTTCGCTTTTTGGATAAATCTTTCACAAAGAAAATTACAGACATTTCACTGTCCCAATGAATAAATACAAATATCAGGACACGTAAGTGCAAACAATTATCTTTAAAACTAATTCAAACTCCCCTAAGAGCAGGGAGAAGGCAAGGAAGTCCACTCAGCAACTCTAACAATGTACTGAAGGTTCTAGACAGGGCCATCAGGCAAGGAAAAAGAAACAACAACAAAAAGGCACCCAAATTGGAAAAGAAGTAAGTAAAATTATCTCTGTTTGCATATGATATGATCTTATAAGTAAAAAACCCTAAGGAACCCCCCCACACACACACACACGAAAGTCTGATAGAATAAACAAGCTCAGCTGGGTTGCAGGACACCAGATCAGTATGTAAAATGCAGGTGTATTTCTACCCACCAGCAGTGAACAATCCAAAAACGAAATTAAGAAAACTCCATTTACAATAACATCGAAAAGAACAAATTTAACAAAAGAAGGGCAAGACTTTCACATTGGAAACTACAAAGCATCACTGAAAGAAGCTAAAGAAGACCTAAATAAATGAAAACATCCCAAAGTCACGGATCAGAAGACTTAATATCGTTAAGATGGCAATACTCTCCAAATTACTCTGAAGTTTTAAAGCAATTTTTCTCAAAATCTCAGCTGCTGTTCTTGCAGAAATTGAAAACTGATCTTCAAATTCATACAGAAATGCAAGAGACCCAGAAGAGCCAACATGGTCTCGAAAAAGGAACAAAGAACTCACACTTGTGGGCTTCAAAGCTTACTACAGTGGTCATGACAATGTGGGCATGGCCCAGGACAGGCACACGGATTAAAAAGGACAGAATAGAGAGTACAGAAACAAACCCTCACATTTAAAATCAACTGATTTTCAACAAGAGTGTCAGGAAAATTCAGTGGCGGAAGGAAAGTCCAACAAGCTGCACTGGAACGACTGGATACGTCCGCGGGCAAGCAAATGAAGTCAGACGTCTAGCTCCGATCACGCAGCGAAACTCAAATCAAAATGGATCAAAGAACCAAATGAAAAAGCTAAAACATAATATCGTTAGAAGAAAATAAGTATGCATCTTTGTTACTGAGTTAGGCAAAGCCTTCTTAGATACAACACCAAAATTACAAACAACATGAGAAAAAATAGATGAACTTAATCAAAATTTAAAAATATTGTCCTTCAAGGATACCATTAAGGAAGTGAAAAGGCAAACTACAGAATGAAAAACTATTTGTAAAACATTTATTTCATAAATAACTCATACAACTCAAAAGGACAATCAAATTTTAAAACGGGCAAAGAATTTAAATAAACATTTCTCCAAAGAAGACGCACAAATGGCTAAAAAGCGCACGTAGTACAACATGAAGAGGCTCAATGCCACTATTGATTAGGGAACTGTAATTCAGAACAACCACAGAACCTCCTCGTACTCCCTGGGGTGGCTGAAATCAGGAAGATAGTAACGAATGCTGGCGAGGATGGGGAGAAATTGGAACATTTGTACACTGGTGGCGAAACTGTAAAAAGGGACAGCCACTTTGGAAAGGAGTCTGGCAGTTCCTCAAAATATTAAATGATCCAGCAATTCCACTCCTAGGTAAATACCCACAAAAAATAAAAACAAGTACACACAAAACAAGTGCAAACATCCACAGTAACATTATTCATTAGAGACAAAAATGGAAACTCGGGTGTCCATCAGCAGGCGGATGGACAAAATGTGATATAGCCATACAATGGAATATTTTTCGGCAATAAAAATAATAAACCTTGAAAACATTATGCCAATCATAAAAGGCCATGGATTGTGTGATTCCATTTACATAAACCGTCCAGAACAGGCAATCTGCAGAGGGAAAGCAGGTCAGGGCTGGTGGGTAGGGGAGAGGGGGACGGAGGAGGATGGCCAACAGGCACAGGGCTTCTTGGGACGACAGTTCTGAAAGCAGCGACAGTGGTGACCGTGGCAACCCTCTGTGACCGTACTGGGAAAAAAACTGAACTGAACACTTTAAAAGGGTAAATTTTATGTGTGTGAACTACATTTTAAGCTCTTTATTTTTAAATGAGTTCAAAAGTGCTCATACAATGTTCACATTTTAGTAAATCAAAATGTAATTAAAAATATACATTCCCACAATATTAAAATAATGTAAATAACATTAACATTTGATGCTGTTGGTTCCAAGACATGAGAAGTTAAAAATCCCACATACAATGTTCGTCTGAGGCACCTAAGTACTTACATGTAGTGCTTTAGCAATCAGTTCTCCACCTTTGGGCCCAATATCATTAAACATGAGGTTTAAGTAAATGAGACTGTGTTGCTTCTATAATAAGGAGAGAAAAGATGCCACTATACATGTGTTATTAGAAATCAATAATATATGAGCTACTTTACTTAAGTAAAAACATTTACTTCCAAAGAAAATCTGAAAGTCTAGCAAAAGACACTATAATTAAGGGGGGAAATCAGTATTCTCATTTAAACATAAATATAATTGCAACATAAGTAAAAGAAAAAGACTATCCTCAGCTCAGACCAATGATTCAAATGTGGATGGGCTCTGCGTATTTAACCGTGGTGCACAACAAGGCTGCAGAAGGTGACTCAGGAGCTCCAGTTACCAGCTCTGCTGGGGCCAAATGCACAATGTGTTTTCCAATGTATTTCAAGCGTTGTAAATGTACCATAGTCAGGAACTGACATTTTGCAAAACTAGTGTTTTGTGAGTGCCATTACACTTAGCGGTTTCACAGTAAACAGAACTAAGAACATTTTGATGATTTTGTAGCACTTTGATTTGTGACTGCTGAGAATAACATCTCTTCATCTTTTAATTTTCACTCTGCCCGTACATTGTGTGCCATTTTAAATTCATTAAAAGCACTTTTAGAAGATGAGGTTGGGATAAGTAGTTACAAAATTAAAAAGCCAATGTAAGAGAAGAATCAAAAAATGATATATGCTGCTTTAAGTCTTTTATTTTAACTAAGAATAGAGGCAAACACATATGTGCTGATCTGAGGCTGAAACAGGCCTTTTTTTTTTTTTTTAAGTATACCTTCTCTAATTAGAGGACCACACTGTCTTTCTTAGATAAAATGCAACCATATGCAGCATTTCAGTTTGAGTGTCTCCAAAGTGAATCTGCAATAAAGGGCTAATTTAGCAGGCTTCGCATGCTCAAACCCCGCACATTCCAAAGAAAGGACTGGTTCTTAATCGGCCTCTGGGAGAAAAAAAAAAAAAGACATAGAGAACATTTTGTAGTAAAATGATACCTGAAGCAGTCTGGCAGCATAGTATGCACCAACATCACTCACGAGGTTATATCTAACGTCCAAACCTGAAGAACACAGATGAGTGGAAGCTGATATTCCTAATAATGAATACTTAAAGTCAGGAACATAAATGCATGAGTAATGATTTTCAAGGAGACATACCATTAATATAAGGATTCTTCTCTAAAATTTTGGAAAGAATCCAGAAATGTTCACCTGTTACTCTTTCCACTGGCACTGAGTGATTGTTACCAGCAATGTTTAATGTGATTCCTTTCAATCTGTTAAAATACAAATAAGAAACTCAGTAAAGAAATAAGAGTATTTTTTCTTCACATGTAAATAGTAACATCATGGACAGCATTTATCAGAACCACGTATGTACCACGATATAAATTTACACCAAGTAACTTAAAACTACTAAATTTACCACAGCACTTTAATATATACTATATAATCTATTGGGTTGGCCAAAAAGTCCATTTAGTTTTTTTTTCCCCCATACAACGGCTCTAGCAGCGCTTAGCTGTCTTTAACTTCAATCAAATCAATTTTGTTAGGTTGTATTGTGACAGCTGTCATTAGCATGCATTAAGAAAACCCATCAAAATTGGTGAATTTTTGTGCAGCATTTTAATATTGAAGATGGAAGAAAATACGCAACATTTCTGGCTATTATGCTTTATTATTTCAAGGAAGGTAAAAACACAACTGAAATGCAAAAGAAGATTTGTGCAGTGTATGGAGAAGGTGCTGTGACTGATTGAATGTGTCAAAGTGGTTTTTGAAGTTTCTTGGTACTACTGACATTTTGGCCAAATAATTCTTTGCTGTGGGGCTGTTTTATGCACTGGAAGATTTAGCAACACCACTGGTCCCTACCCACTAGAGAAGCCAATAGCAGGAGACAGCCAACATACTCAAGATATCCAAATCAATACAGTTATTGGTAAAAATGAAAAACGTGTCTCTTATTTTACAGAAAAAAACTAAACAGACTTTTTGGCCAACCCAATAATTTCTCTCTCACGCACAAAAGTTGCCCCACTTGATATATAACAACACTGACGACATCAGTGATCTGCATAAACAAACCAAGCTCACAGGACTTAGGGGCACATCTGGAGCCCAGATTTGGAGCCTGCTGGTCTGGCGCTGTTCCCAGCGGGATACACGCACGACCTCTGAGACCTACGGACAGTGCCAGTCAGCTACTCCTCTGAATCCAGAGCTCTGCCCATTTTACCAGGCATGTGCAAATGGCCTTGAGTCCACTCAGTATTCCAGGGTTTTCACACAAATGAGTATCAGGGAATACTATTGATATAACCAGGTATTTGCTTTCCTTACCCCTTTCTGATTTCTTCATCCACTCCTTGGAGTACATGCAATAGAAAAGGGTTAATTTTCTGGGACTTTTCCATACACAGATTATTATAATGTTCCTGGAGACTGCCAATAGGTTCTGGAGCTTTTGAAAAATAAATGCATTATTATTACCCTTCATCATATAAAAATTATCCCAGGAGCCCCCCTCCAAAAAAAATTACACTTCTTTCAAAGATATGAATGTATAGAGTTGGGTGGGAAAGAAAACGAGAAACAATTAAGAACACAGAAAGAGGAAAGGAACGGATGTTAGGGATGGGAGAGAATACAAATGCTGTCTGGGAACCAGGGCCACAGAAACACCCCCTGAGGGGGGCAGACACTGACTTGACAGCCACATGGAAGGAGAACTGGTCTCCGTAGGTACCAAGGCTGATAGCTGAGGAAAATGCTATCAGAAGAGCAAAATATTTGGTCCCAAGTCATGCAGTTAATGAGGGCAGACTAGAGAATCAAACTGACTCCAAAGCTACTTTCCACTCTGCCGTACTGGGTTAAGGAACTCCAGATTTCTTATGATGGCTTCAAATAAACAGTTTTATCAGAGAATCCAAATTCGAAAGGGATCTGAAAAATCACCAAGTCCCTTAGGCTTCTTCGATACCCTCACACCATGCAAGTTGATGGCATCTTTGAGCAAAGCTCTATAGGTTCTGAATGCTACATGAAGGTCGGACTCAGAGGAAGAAGCTCTTCACCTACCCTACCTTCCAGTTCCTCTTTCTAAAGGTGATTCCCCCACCTCACCCCACTCAGTCCTCAATGAAGAAGACAGGAACAAAGCAGTAGTTGAGATCTCCTTCCTCTGTTATACCTACACCTTCCCATTATGGTCTTAGTGTTTTGGATACTACTTTAAAAGCATCTTTTTTCAAGGTCCAGGCCTTCTGGGGCAGAAGCTACCTGTCACCGTCTTTGTTTTCTGTCCTACCTTTGGTGTAAAATCTCTTTTAAAAGTCTGTGCTCAGAGATCTCACTACTCAGCGAGGCTGGTGTTTTTAGGAGCCAGGACATCTCAAAGATGTCCTTTGCTGAGTGGATTCTGCACTATGTAAATTAAAGAGTTTGCTAAACAGATCTGCAAAACAAGATTTAAGATGACGAATAAAAACAGAGCAAATAAACTTTGCTTAAAAATTTTTAAAAAATAAGCTTTAAAAATAAATCAATAACCCACACTTACCAGACAACTTGGCAATTTCAACATAAAAAAGAAACAGAGCTCTGGTCAAGATGGCAGCAGAGGTAAACTCGGTACTCACCTCTGCCCCAACCACACCAAAATTACAACTAAACCACAGAACCACCATCAGTGAGAACCGCCTGAAATCCAGCTGAACAGATGCCCTGTAACTAAGGACATACAGAAGAAGCTATGTCAAGACCGGAAGGAGGGGCAGAGACACAAACTGGCGGGTCCCACACCCACATGTGACAGTTAATTGGGAGAGATATCTCAGCCGCAGATGTCCCCTGGGAGCAGCATGGGGTCCCAGCCCCACACCAAGATCCTCAGCGCAGGGTTCCAGTGCCAGAATGAGAAGTCTCTATAACTTCTGTCTGCGGAAACCAGGAAAGATTGCAGCTGAGGCACTGGTGTCCTGAGCGTTGCTCCTAAAGGGCCCATGTGCAGACATGCTGACAGACTCACTCGCTCTGGGGTGGCAGCTGTAAAGGCACCAGGGGTGCATGGGGAGGAACTGAATTGTCTGGCATCAGGGTGAGGGCTGGAGGGGCAGCTTCCTCCCTGACAAAAGCACTGTGCCTTTGCTGAGTCCTCCCCCTGAAGGCTCAGGAGGGTGCCATAGCTGAGTCTCCATCAACCTGGTTAACATCTTTGCCTCACCCTGAGACCTCGCCCCACCTAATTTTCAGGCCCAACCAACCCACTTCAAGTGGGTTTCCTTCCATACAAATGCCCTGTTTGGGCTCATGCTTTGGACTTCCCTAAAATCTCTGAAAGATCCATAAACCCCAAACAAGCAGCATATGCCCTTGGCGTGCCCCTTACCTCTTGCTAAGCAGAACCAAGCCCAGCACTAGGGACAGCCAGGCTCAGTTTGCAGCTTAGACTCTCCCAGGCACCTCCCAAGCCCACACAAGTGGCAACCACCTGCATATCACTTTGTATCTCACCTGGGCAAAGAACAGGCAGCACCTGACCTTGAACTGCACCTCCAGGGAGGCTTCAGAGCCAGCGCACCCAGGATAGCTTCATACCATGCTACAGGACCACCCAACCACTCTCCAAGCCACACACTCCCGAGGTGGACTCAGCAGACAAGCAGAGCCCCAGTGAAGTGAGTCCTGCTCCATGAGACTGGCCCCTGCACAGCAGTTCCTCTGCTGTAGTCACAGCAGATCCTCAAAGAAGCCAATCAGCCTAGGGGGTCAGTCCTCCCACTGACATGCCAACTGCAGTAAAGACTCAACTACAACAGGAGGGTGCACACAGCCCACATGGGGTAGGGGCACATCCGAAGTACCCTTCTCAGGTGACTGGGGGTAGGGCTGCACCACTGGGTCCCACAGGACACCTACTACATAAGGCCATTTTACCAAGACGAGGAGACATAGCTGCTCTACCTAATAGACAGAACCAAATAAAGGAAGGCAGCCAAAATGAGGAGACAAAGAAGAATGTCCCAAATGAAAAAAACAGGAAAAAGCTCCAGAAAAAGAACTAAACAAAATGGAGATAAGCAATCTACTAGCTTGGAGTGCAAAACACTGATTATAAGGATGCTCAGTGAACTTACAGGAAGAAGAGATCAGCTCAATGAGAACTTTAACAAAGAGATAGGAAACATAAAAAGGGGATAGAAAACATAAAAGAGGTAATACACAAACTAGTATTACAATAAATGTTAGTATCCTCTTTAAGAAGAAGGGGAAAAAGATAAAAATATGAATAATAAAATGGTAATAAACACCTATCCATCAACAATTACTTTAAATACAAATGGATTAAGTGTTCCAGTCAAAAGACACAGGGTGCCTGAATGGATAAGAAAATAAGACCCATACATATGCTTTCTCCAAGAAATTCACTTCAAATCAAAAGACACATAGACTGAAAGTAAAGGGATGGAAAAAGATATTTCATGAAAATGGAAATGAAAAATAAGCTTGGGTAGCAATACTTATATCAGACAAGTAGACTTTAATCAAAGGCTATATAACAAGAGACAGGAAAAGGACCCAGAAATTCCACTTCTGGGCATTAATACAAAGAAACCCAAAACACCAATTCAAAAAGACACCTACATCTGTATGTTCATTGCAGCATTATTTACAATAGCCAAGATATGGAAGCCAACTAAGTGCCCATCAATAGATAAACATATAAAGAAGAAGTGGTACATATATACAATGAGATATTACTCGGCCATAAAAAAGAATGAAATCTTGCCATCTGCTACAATGTGGATGGACCAAAAGGGTACTGTGTTAAGTAAAAAAAAAAAGTCAGAGAGAGAAAGGCAAATACCATGTGATTACACTTATATGAGGGATCTAAATAACTATATGAGTGAACAAACAAAACAGAAACAGACTTAAAGATAGACTACCATTACAGACGGTAGTTACAAACTAGTCGTGAGGATGTTAAGCACAGCATAGGGAAGTACAGTCAATAACACTGTAATAACTATGTTATGGTGCCAGGTAAGTACTGGAAAAATATCAGGTGATCATTTCATAAATTATAAAAATAACTGATCATAGGGTTGTACATCTGAAACTAACATAATACTGTATGTCAACTGTAATTAAAACATAAAAAGTTATTTTAAAAGAAATAAACATTTATCAGCAATCCCACTGCCAAAGAACCACCACAATTGAGGTCTGGGGCCATTTTCTCTCTACTGTTTTCTTTTACTTGTATTTTTATTTCTTATTTTTTAAATATTTTATTTATTTTTAGAGAGAGGGGAAGGGAAGGAGAAAGAGAGGGAGAGAAACACCAATGTGTGGTTGCCTCTCATGTACCCCCCTAACTGGGGATCTGGCCTGCAACCCAGGCATGTGCCCTGACTGGGAATTGAACCAGAAACCCTTTGGTTCACAGGCCCGTGCTCAATCCACTAAGAAACAACCAGCCAGGGCTCTCTTACATGTATTTTTAAATAAAATTGGAACATTTAAGTTTAGTTCTATATCCTTTTGATTTCAATTAACACATTGTGAATAGCTTTCCCTCATCATTAGACATTCTCTGAAAATGTTTAATGTCAGCATAATCTCTGTCTCGTGGATGGATGTACATAAGAAATCCTTCACCTATTTTAGGAAATTTTCCTCTATTTAAATAATATTTTAGGACAGTATTTCCTAAACTATGTCCTGCAGAATACCAGTCTTCTATAAGATGATCAATCAAGATGTTCTAATTACAGTGGGTTTTATGGTCAAATAAGTTTGAAAAGTGCTGAATTAGAGAAAGCCACACAGACCCTAACCTACACTTCTCAGGACCTTTAAAACACTCAGGCACACAAAGACTCTTCAAGTTGTTGAGTCTGGAGGGAAGGATAAAAATGCTCCCTTGCCCGGACACACGTGACCACGGCTCACATGCAATCTAGAAAATGTCATTCATGTCCTGGACAGGAAACAAAGCAAGCAGATCTCAAACAGATTTACATGTTGGAGCTGAGCTCCCTCCCACTGTGCTTCTTTCCTCCCTTGTGGCTAGTGCCTTCCTTAGTATTAAAATTTGGAGAGGATTGCCCTGAGGATCTGAGGGTCGTGCCTGCCCTCAGCTGGCTGTACCACACCTAGGTCATGAAGAAATGTGTCAGACTTAAACTCATTTTTTGTGTGTGAATGAAGGAATCTAAAATTACAAGCATATTTATTTAATTAACTGGTCACGGATTTAAAGATTTATACATCTCTGTTATATATTTTTGCCACTATCTTTCACTTAAAATTCCCCTATGCAGTGTGTGTATCAGGATTTTATGGTGCCAATAATTTATTTCCTATACTGTATAAGAAAAACAATAAATCAGTCCTTAAATTGTAAAGCAAAAACTAGGAATAACCAACCAGCCATGCAGGGAGATGTCAGGAACTAACCTAAATTTCACTTTTCATCCTTGCCTAAGCATTGAATTCCACACAATTTTCACTTAGCAGCACATTTTAGAATTTCTAGAGAAAGATCTCGTTTGGAGGAGGTTCCGGCTCCCCTATTCTGAACAGCCAAGCACTGGGAAACTCAAGGTCCAAGGGCAGTCAGACTTAGGTGCTGACCTACTTTTAACAAGTTACTTAAATTCTCGAGCTTAAATTTCCTTTTTATGCTCAAGTCAGAGCATAACAATGCCTGTCTCATGTAAGACTCCTAGCGCAGTTCCAAACGAACAAGCACAGGCTTTAAAACAAGCCTCCAAAATGTAAACTTTGAGGGGGAGGGAGCGTGCTTACTCTGCTAAAAATAATTCATGGGCGCATAAATATTCAAAACGTAGGTGGCATACAGGTGCAATATCAGAACGGTCTCAAGAGTCTCTTATCCACCTGGTCCCTACTCTCTGGCGCTTCCACAAGAAAGGGGCCCCAGAAGAGCACCCAGTCACTCCTCCCCCGCCCGCCCAGAGATCGTAAAGAGCAAAGCGACAGACCCACTGACACTCCTTCTTTTAGGACAATTTACGGCGCGAAGGGCAGCCGCTGCGGGGGCTTGAACCCCTCCTCCTGACCATATTTGGAGGAGGCCCAAAGCGCCCTCCCACCACGTAGCCTTGGGCTGCAGCCTGCTCAGTGGTGGGCTAGTGCGACCCCGCAGTTCAGGCTCCCCCGCACCTTGTGTGTTTGCGGTGATGAAAGATACCTATTTCTTACCTCTACCAACCACCTCGGCCCTAGCCGGAGTAGGAGTGTGGCTCGTTGTGGGGGCCTGAGGGGGTAATGGGGTCCTGGCCTCGGTGGTCTTCTCCTCGTTGCGCCACATTCTCCTCTGACCCTGCGAGATGCAGCGGCAGTGTTGTCATGACGACCGCGTGCTCACACCCGGGCCGGCCCTGGCCCGTCGTGCTTTGCGGTACAGGGGGGGTGAGCAGGGCGGTGCTCAGACAGACCAAGCGACCCTGAGCTGCACACCGCGTCCAGCTGGCTGGGATACCCTGCCATTAGGCACTAGAGCCATGAGGCCTGAGTAGGCAAGCAGTGACTGCCCATGCTTTCGAGGCTCCTTGGTCACCATGTCTCCGTCCTGATCACCCTCTCTACCCCCAGGGGTTAAAGACACACCGATGATGGGCTTTAGGCAACTTTGCAGGGAGAGGTTTTCCAGGTTTAGGAGGCACTGCTGTTGGGCTGGGTCGGGACTACAAAGATGATTATGACACAGTCCCCTCCCCAAAGTGTACACATACCTGCGGAGGCTAGGATGGGCAGGGCAGGACTTGGAGCTAAGGGAGCATAAAGGGACATGTAGATCAGTCTTGTAGAGGGTTGGGGAGCATCAGGAAGGGCTTCTTGGAGCGGGTAACATCCTGATTGGTGGAGTGAATCTGCCAGAGGCGGAACTGCTTGGTGCGTGCTTGAGATGTACGGGGGACGTGCAGCTGTTTGGGGCCGCCCAGATGAGTACAGAGAGTGGGGGGACAGGTGGGGCCAGATCCACAGGCAGCCCTGTGCAAAACTGTTACAGAGCAAGGTGCTGGGAGCCCCAGATCTGGAACAACTGTTGGAGAATGAATTTAACAGGTCTTAAGAGTGATGAGGTCTGAAGCAGCTGCAGTAGCCCAGGAGAAATAATAAGGCCTCAGCTAAGACCGGACTTGGGGGAATGAGGAGAAAGGGACAAAACCAGAGATAATTACAGGGTAACGTGATCAGGATTTTGGTACTTGGACATGCAAGGAAGAAGAGGAAGGAGGGAGGGAGAGGCCTTCTGTTTGGGATCGCTATGGGCCCAAGAGAAGGAAGTCCAGGGACCTGCAGAGGACTCTGGAGCCAGACAGAGACCCTCCAAGTGAAACCAGGCTATTTATGAACACAGTTCAAAGGTGAAAAAAAAAGTCTGAATTCTCTCTCCTTGGTGCTAGCCCACTAGGCAAGCCCAGACCAGCACTCCACTGCCAAGAAATTGTCATGCTGGGCAAGGCAGGGGGCTCTTAAAAGCCTGTGTCATCCACAGATTTTAAACATCACTTGAAATATAATTCCTTCAGGTTAAACACGGTAATGATAGAAAACACAATTATGTGCTCATTTACCCTATGTGCTTCCAGCAAAATTGAGAGGTGGCTTCAAATACTAAAGTGTGAGTGCAGGTTCAGTTCAGCATCTGCCCTTCCCTATGCCTCCCTTAAAGTGTTTTGAGTTAAGAAGATAGGGAAAGTAAAGAAAAGTTGAGGATTCATTAATTGCTGCTCCAGGGGGAGAGAGGGGTAAGTCTTCCAAGGGAGCAAGAAGTGCAGAATCAGACTTTTGATTTAGAGAGTGACTAAAAAACAGGATTAGAACAGAATAAACAGAAAAGCGCTGCTTTAACCAGACAAACAGCACTACTCTCCCTAGCTGCTGTAGCCAAACAGAAACAGTATTTACACAAAAACACAGCCTGCAATGTCAAAATGCATACTAAACAGATGGTCCAGAAGATACTGACCACATGCACAACTCATTTCCATCAGTACATTTCGTGTCACCCCCAATGATTTCCAGATGGAGGATGGATGTAGTTGCGGGGGGGGAACCCTCCCCTGGAGAATCACTGAAGGGTAGGGAAGGTCAGGGAGAGAAACGCTGCTGAGCTGAGTTTAAGGAAACAAGTGGATTCATTGGGGTTTTTTTGTGTCAAGAACCCAGAGTAAAGGTCTAACTTGAATCTGAACTTTCTAGAAGTCAGAACCAAAGAGAACATGAAGGTATATAGTCCCCTTGCTTCAATGAAAGGCAGTATTTATGTTTCTCCGGCTCCCTATAGTAGGAAAGTTTACTAGGTATATCTTTGTATAAGAGACTTAGTAGACATATCTTTGACTATAGTTTTGTAGAAGATCCAGAAATATTTTTCAAATTATTGTTTATTTTATTGTAATTCTATTTAGAAAGTCAATGGCATGGTGTTTAATTATAACAATAGTTTCTAGATAAGTGGTTTCCTGAAAATATGGAGGTGGAACTCAAAGGATCTACAGAAATATTAATATCCATTACCTATTTTTCACAACTATCGTGTGGTTGAACTGAGGTGCTAGCAAGAGCTGGCACAGAATAAAGTCCTGACTGATATTCTGACAAGTATCTGAAGTGCTGACTTCTAGTGTTGTTCATATATGAACGTTTAGGTACTGAATACACAGGTGGAAAAATGAGTGCTTTGTTATTTTAAAAATTATTTTGGCCCATGGATAAAAATGTGAGTTTCATTAAAAGTTTACATTCTAATTTTCTGCTGATATGAGAAAGTATGTCAGAGATTAATAGTGACATAGTGCCCCAAACGCTCCTGCTCGTTATACAAGTAACATTTTGAAAAACCAAATTCTGAAAACAGAAGAAAAAAAGGGGAAATAAAAGGCTTTGTTGATGAGTCACTAGATCTATAGTTTGATGGTAGGGGTAAGGAATTGAGGGTGACACATTTTTAAAAATAGATAAGATGCAATTATTCAGTCTATTTAAAGGAAACAAGCCCTGAGAAGCTATTTCAGATCAATAATTTGGCCACAGTGCAGGTGGAAGCACACCTTCAAGTTGCCTGCTTATACAGTGTTTTCCACTGATGTCTGAAGTTTACGTGGAACCTCAGCTAGGTATTAGTTGAAAGGAGACAACATTTTTTTCAAGGAACTTTATTGTTTCCAAGACATTTTTATGAAAGCAAAGGGTAGTTTTACCTTTACATGATTTTCCAGTCATAGGCCAATTAAAGCTACTTTTAGCTTGTTTGTATTAGAGGAACAAGAGCTCCCAGGTGAAGTTTTAAGCAAAATCTTGAAATAATTTTAACTAAAAATGTAATCAGAGAGAGTCACACACCATGTTAACCACAGGACCCCAATTTTGTCTATCCAGTTGTGTGTAATTAGATGTGGAAACAAAAGTATCAACCCTTGATGTAAAGTTGAGAGGGTTGATCATTTTCCTTAATGGTTTTCTCAGGCATTAAAATTACATAAAGAAGGGTTCATTAGTCCTAGCTTATGTGGCTCACTTGGTTAGGGCACTGTCCTACACACCAAAAGGTTGGGGGTTCAGTTCCCAGTCAGGGTACATGCCTAGATTGTGGGTTTGATTCTCCAGTTGGGGCATGTATAGGAGGCAACCAATTAGTGTTTCTGTCTCTCCATTCCTCCCTCTTAAAAATCCATAGGCATGTTTTTAAAGGGCTAATTATTAAATTGTCCAAACCCTGCTCCTGAAAATGATGATGTAACAAGTTATTCCACTTGGAAACACCACAGTAACATTGGATTGTAATGAGTTAATTTGACTACTTTCAGGTAGCAATTTCTAGGCGAAAAAATAGCCAATAAAGAATCAATCTTCCCCATTCTTATTTACTGTGGCTGAACTACTGACAAAGTCATTGCAAATCCTGGATTTACAACCTCTTATTTATTTATTTCCAATATTATTTTGTATTAGTTTCAGGTGTACAGCATAGTGATTAGACAATCATATACTTCACAAAGTGTTCTCTACAAACTCTTTTTATTATGCCCACTGATGATATACTATATATATAGTATATAACTATATATACTGTGTGTATGTGTATATATTGTATACACATACAATATGTGTATATAATTGGTTCCAGACACAAAGGGGATATATCTGATTAAGGAGAGATAATATAAATACACATACATTCTGACATTCTAGTCAGGTTTCATCATGGAGCAAGATGAATGTTAGGAGAAATAGGTTCTTTTACGTGTCTGGAAGCCCAGACATATTGTGTTCATCCTAACCAGGATGGCTAGTCCCCATGAATTCCCCCCAGATAACTGTTGGAAGGCTGAGAAAGAAAAACCAAGCCTGAAACTTCACACCCAAGAAGAATTATGCTAATAAAAACCAGGCTTCTTGTGAACAAATGATGCTAAAAACCTGTGTGAGGTTCAGCAAAATTCTCTGCTTCTGCTCCCACTTCCTGCTATGTTCTGAAAAGAGTCCCTTTATTCACTTTATCTCTAAAACAGAAATCATAGTGGTGCCTCCTTCTTAGGTTCTGGTGAGGATTAAATAAATTAATTTAAGTAAAGCCTGGAGCCCATGAGTGTTCTGGTGTTACTGGACTAAAGGGGTCCATTTGCCTGCTCGAATCAAAGCCCAATAAAATACATACAGAAGTTTGCAGCCAGGAAAGTATGGGTTTGTTATTTGAGGAAATGGTGCCAAGTTTGGAGTCACATGTAAGCTAATGCTCAAAGACCTAGCTCCCTGATGGCTTTCAGGGGGTGGATTACACAGGGGGGAAATCATTAACCACGATGGCTAACAGAGCTGGGGTCATGGGCTCTACTGATCAGCTGGGGCAGTGTAGGGAGTAGATGGTCAGCGCCTGCGGTGCTGATGTGAGCCACAGCAGCGTTCTGTCTGGCTTCCTGAGGCTGTGGTCCCTAGAGTCCTCCTGCCTTCATGGGCTGCGTCTGAACACAGCTGAAATCAAAATGTTACCTTTAGCTTGACTGAAACTCTGTTTCTGTGGTCAACAGACCTGACTGAGGCTTGTTCTTAAGACACTTTGATGCTGACCAGGATCCAATGTCCTAAGGGCTTCACGACTAAGGAAGGGAGTGGACAGACAGAAAAGAAAAAGGGTCATGTTAATGAAAAAGAGTTTCTATGTATTACACTGGGTGTTCTTTATTTTTATTTATGTTTTCACCTAAGTCTGAATACTGTGGACTATCTAGGAGCCTTCAGCATTTCAGTAGTTTGTACTGAGGAACCTGGAGATGTTATCTTACAGGATTAAACAGTATTAATCTGTCTGATGACCAAACGATAAAAAGGCTGCAGACAGCTATTTTCAGTATATTTAATCAATGGTAAATCTTTTTCTTTATTTAAACAACAGAGAGAAGCACCACCCCAGAGCTCCTTTTGAGGGTGGGTATATAGTAACAAGGATCTGAACTGCAAACTCTTATTGCATGCTGCAGTAATATTAAGTGTGGGGCTGGAAACATATCCCCTCCGTCTAGGGACTGGGCTTCTGTGCTACAAGAGAGGCCCCATACTCCAACAGGAAAGCCCCCCCACCCCATGATACCCCCCACCTATGAGGTGGGTCAAAGTTGCTACTAAAATTAACCTGGCCACCACCTGTGTCTTCTCTGCTTTCTCCCTTAGGCTGTGTGTGTGAGTGTGTGTGTGCGCACGCGTGTTAATGATCAAGGACCTAGCCTTCCATAATACAGTATCAACATCTTGGGTTTGTAGGACTTATAAATTTAGTAGTGTAAGTCTGTTAATTTAGTTCTTATTATTTAAGGTTGCCTTTTGCAGTCTTATATATTTTGCAGTCTTATATCTTTTGCATTTTAGAGTCAGCTTGTTAACTTCTACCAAAAAAGAGAGAAAAAACTCGCAGAGATTTTGATTAGGATCGCATTGAAACAACAGAGCAATTTGGAGAAGATTGGCATCTCAACATTATTGAGTGTTCTAATCCATGGACATGATTTATTTCTCCATTTAATTTCTTTCTAGGTTGCAGATTTAGTTCATTTCAATTCACTGCAATTTCAAATGTATTGCTTAAGGATTTATGCCCCTCCCCCCAGTCAGGCTTAGGGATGTAAGACCATGAGAGGACAGGATCTCTCCCTGCTGCTTAGTCCAGCCTGCAACCTCCCCTAAAGCCACAGAGTTGCCCCAGTCTAATGGGGGAGAACTGGCCGGTGGGAAGAACTGACTCTGCACTTGAGGCTCCTCCAGATTCTAACCCACCATGTCTGTTAAAAGTTTGGCTGGCTTCTCCTTGTCCCTCAAGGTCCTTTGCCTATGTCTATGGAAGGCTTGCTTCTCTACCTGCCAGTCACCAAACTTGAAAATGCCTCCAGGCATGAAAGTGCCCACTAGTCTCTACTTATTTAGGAAGGACTAGCCCATCTCGCAGATTTAATTCTTTTGGTCTTCTTTGCATCTGCAACTCCCTGGTTTTAAGAAAAAAAGTACTGTATATTAAAATATTAATTTTTCCCAGTGTTTTCTGTGCCTTTTGCAAATCTGTACTTCCTACCTGGAAAGAGACCAAGATAGACATTTTTAAAAACTGAAATTAGATACTCTTTTTTTCACATTAGTCAACCTGTTAGGAGAAAAAGGAGTTAATTCTTTAAAAGGAGGTAATTCTACACTTTAATTCTTCTCCTAACACAGAACACAAAAATCTACATTTTATGTTGTGTCATGATGTTAAGCACTGAATTTAATCAACTAAATTTTAATTTTGTCTCTCTTAGGGATACCAAATCTGGTGGCAGGTAAACTCTGATTTTTTCTTTTCATAATATTTCAGATTTTGAATATTTGAATTTTTCATCCAGATAATGTCAAATAGCATTATGAAATCAGTAGAACAGTCCTCTACGATACATCAGAAATATGACCCACAGCAAATTTCTGATAGAACATTTTTCATGGACGCTTCTAATCAGAACCTGACTACCATTCCATCGGAGATCTTAGAATTAAAAGAATTAGAAGAAGTGCATCTGGAAAACAACCAGATTGAAGAAATCCCTCGGGATATTCAGTATTTAAAGAATGTCAAAATCCTCTACTTGAACAAGAACAAGCTGAGCAAGCTGTGTCCCGAGCTGACAGGGCTGGGGAGCCTGGAGGGCCTGGACCTCAGCGACAACCCCCTCCTCCCCTCCTCCCTTCTGGTCCTCAGCAGCCTCCGCAGGCTCCGCCAGCTCCGCCTCTACCGCACCCGCCTGCGGAAGATCCCCGTGGAAATCTGTAAACACCTTCACCACCTCGAGCTGCTCGGACTGTCCGAAAACCAGCTGACATCGCTGCCCATGGGAATCGTGAACCAGACCAAACTGAGGGAGATCTACCTGAAACAAAACCAGCTGGAAGCTTTCCCGCCGGAACTCTGTGTCCTCTACAACCTGGAGATCATTGACCTGGATGAGAACAAATTAACGGTCATTCCAGAAGAGATCGGGAACCTGACCAGGCTGTGGAAGCTCTACGTGGCTCGTAACGACCTACACTGTCTACCCGAGTCTCTGTGCCAGTGTAGCAAACTGTCGGTGCTGGACTTGTCTCACAACCGGCTGCACTCCATCCCGCACACCCTGGAGGAGCTCTCAGAGATGACGGAGCTGGGGCTGAGCGGGAACCCCCTGGAGAAGGTGCCGCGCCTCGTCTGCAGGTGGACCTCGCTGCACCTGCTCTACCTGAGCAACACCGGCCTGCGGGCGCTGCGGCGCTCCTTCTGGCGGCTGGTCAACCTGCGCTTCCTGGACCTCAGTCAGAACCATCTGGAAAGCTGTCCACCACACATGTGTGTACTGAAGAACCTGGAGGTCCTGGCGCTGGATGATAATAAAATACGGCAGGTACTGATTCCCTTCCTGGTGTCACCATACTCTCCTTAAGGGCCCTTCCTGCCTGCAGTCGGAGTGATTCTGTGGCTACACAAATTCCAAATGACCTTATGCCCAAAACCCAGCGTTAACAAATATGCCCAACAAGGTGATCATTTACACTACTTTCCCCAAATATCAATATTAATTACAAATAGTAGCTAATGATTATAATATGTATGACAGTCACTGGGCAAAGTGTTTTATGTGGATTATCTCATTTAATCTTCAAAAGGATTTTTGACATGGGTAATATTATCTTCAATAGTATGTAAGGAAAATGAAGCAGAGAAAGTTTAAGTAAATTGTCAAGGCCACACACCTATAATGATAAAGGCAGGATTCCCACCCAGAGCTTCTGGGCTCCAGGGTCTAAATTCTTAACAAAGACCACCTCCTAACAGGATTTCCTTTGAAATCCTATTAGCAGGATTTCTGGCATATACAACCTTAGACCTGAATGGTCCATTAATGGGAAACTGCAAGCACAGCTTCACTCCTAGAAAAATTTGCTCCCGTAAGTGCAGGGTGTCATATTCAGAAATATTCATCAGCATTGTTGATAATCATGAAGTAAAGGGAGTCCATCTAAATGTCACTAGAGGTATATGTATTCATGAAATGCAACACTATACAATAATTTAAGTAAGCTGGAGCTATAGTTGCCAATGTGCCTAAATCTCAAAATTCTAATGTTGATTAAAAAGTAAGACACCAAATTGCAGAATCCTATGATGCTGCTTATTTACTTTTAATCACACAAAAATACACATACACATGCGACTGAACGCAGGTCCGGCTGCCTGCCACAATGAAAGCCAAACTCATGAGACATGCTGGTGAGAAGGAAAGTGGTTTGTTCAGATGCCCGCAGTCTGAGAGGATGGGGAACTCTTGTCTCAAAGCCCATCTTAACATCTCAGTGCAGGTGGAGGTTTTAATAAGGAGAGAGAGAAAGCAGAATAAAGAGATCAAGGGAGGGGGTTGAAAAGTTCTGTACATGCAGAACAACACAGTCCATTCTGATAAAGACCTAGAAACCGATCAAGCAATGGTCTGGTGTGTGTCATCCTAGTTTTACATGTGGAGGTCAGCAAATGTCCTGGAGCTGAAACGCCTGAAAGTAGGAGTCTTTATCTTTTGAAGTTAGTTCCTAGGATGCTTTTACAAACACGCTGTTCATCTACAAGCTATGTATTAGTCAGAGTCAGCACTTACAGAAACAATGTCAGAAGAATGGTGGGGTAAGTTACAATTCTCCACGGTTACACTGAGATATACTAGGTCTATCCAGAAAGTATCCAGCCATGTAGTATGAAAAATAGAGACATTTATCAAAGAAGATACAAGATACAAGAAACATTATACATAGAACAATAACACCCCAGTCCCCTTCAAAGTAGGGACCTTGGGACCACAGTTCTCCTAATCACCATCAGCTGCTGCATCATATTTTCCTGAATCTCATAGATGGTCTGAAATCTCTTCCCTTTCAAAGGTGACTTTAGTTTTTGGAAAAGCCAAAAGTCGCAGGGCACCAAATCTGGGCTGTAGGAAGATTGAGTCGCCTGGGTGATTTGATATTTCACCAAAAAACTCTGCAGGAGACATGATGCATGATATTGTCATGATGAAGCAGTCAATCACCAGTTGCCTGTAGCTGCGGCCTTCTAAATCACCTGAATAGTTTCCACAGAGGAATAGTCAAGCTTAACATAAAATTTGATGGTCTACTCACTCAGTCATGTTGAATGTGACAGTCATACAGTACATGTGCTCACTCAATGGCTTCTACAGCCCCCACTGACTAGTACAGTGAAGTCCTTGTTCATACATGTGCATTCCAGTCCACTTTCCTTGGCTGCCAGGTTACATCAATGTGGCTCAAACCATTCCCATTACATTAACAATGGCTGGACTTATACCAGTCAGACCTTGTATAGCTAGGCTTTTTTTTCCTACCAGAAAATCAGCATCTCTAACATAACCAATGGGTGAGTATGTCACACATTTTAAAAATGATACTTGTCCATGTGGCTCCAGAGGGCCAGAAAGACCTATAGTTGGACATAATAGTGACACTGATTTGGGCTTGAAAAAGGAAGAAAATCTGATGATTGCAGGTTTTCATCCAAGGTAATGAGCTTTTCATTCCAGGAGATGGTGTTTAACTGTGGGCTGTATGGTTAGCTATGAAATGTATTCAACTACCACATTAGAAGATTAGAATAGAGGGCCTTCCAACCCTGGGAGGGCCTCTATTTAGGTAGGCATCTCCCTGGGAGTCTGGGAGATGCCTACCTAAAACCCACACAGGGCACACAAGCTTTGGTATTCCCTGCAGGGAAGAAAAGGGACAAGATATAATAGTCTTCATTGTTTGCGTCTGAGAGTTCAACTGAAGTTTCAAAGTTGCTAAGTTACAGCCATAAAAAAAAGAATGAAATCTTTCTATATGTGACAGCATGGATGGACCTACAAGGTATCATGCTAAGTGAAATAAGTCCTACAGAGAAAGACAAATACCATATTATTTCATTTATATGTGGAATCTAAAGGGCAAAATATACAAACAAACAAAATTAAAATAGACTCGTAGATATCAGACTGGTGATTGCCAGAGGGGAGTAGGGTTAGGGGACTGTGCTAAAAGGGTAAAGGGATTAAGAAGTACAAATAGGTAGTTATAGAATGGGGATGTAAAGTACAGACTAGTGAATATATCCAATAATATTGTAATAACTATACGCAGTGACAGGTTACTTGAAATATTAGCAGGACTACTCTGTAAAGTATATGGCTGTCTAACCACTAGGCTGCACACCTGAAACTGATACATAATAATATTGAATATAAAAAACACAGTGCAGTTGCAGCTACAGGGCTGCTGAATGCCACCATGCCATTCTGCACCCTTGGACTTGTGCAGTGCACAATCCAGACATGGCAGCATTGTTCAGACACTCTATTTCCTGATAAAAGATCATAGAACTTGTAAAAATGCTGAGTTAAAGCCTTTTAGTGTGAGAGATCATGTCACTACATTTGTCAGTACTAATAACTTAATCACAACTACTATAATTGCAATATTACACTAACTTCAGTCCTTTTTTTCAATAATGTCAAGCATTTGCTACATGACAGTTCAAAAATTTGCAATACAGGCTAAAAGTTGCCCCAGTTTAAAGCAGTGCATAGAAGTGAAGAGCAGAGAAGCTCAGGGAAAAAGTAGAACTCCAGACTTCAGATCTACAAGTATAAATACTACCTATGCAGACATATGTGCAAACTTGTCATATGTAGGAATTGTTAAATTGCTCTATTTTTTGTTTAAAAAATCTGCCTCAAAACTAAAAGCCCAATTTATTTTCTTACTGTTAAAAATAATCTTGACCTGAAACTTATCTTTTCTGAATACTTCTAGTTACCTTCAGGTTTCGGCTCACTTTCAAAATTGAAGACGCTTGGGTTAACTGGGAATCAGTTCCTTTCATTTCCAGAAGAAATCTTTTCTTTAGAGTCTTTAGAGAAATTATACATTGGGCAAGATCAGGGAGCCAAGCTCACCTATGTGCCAGATCACATTAGGAAACTACAGGTAAGCATCCCCAAAGTAGCAGTTAAAGAACTACATGCCTAGTGATTCCTTGAGTTGGCTGATACTGAGAAAATATGGTGGTGTCCCCACAGGCTGTGTCTGGAATCAACTATAGTGGATTTCCAGCTCCAAACAGGCAGTCATTATCATACTTTGAAGCTTCCATTGTCTTCCTGAACAACCCCCAGATTTATACCCTAAGAACATTTTGTTGTGATTGCTCCTGGGTTTGTTATGCCATATTTCTTTCCACTGTGTGGTTTGTCATGTTTTATTTGCATAATTGAATGATACTGCTTTTCACTTAGTTTCCACTTTTTTATAAGTTGCCCCTGAAAGTTGTATTATTTTGAAGTTAAAGTGTCATACAGGTGACATGACTGGGAGCCCGCATTTTGGATGGGATGGGGCAATAAAACTTCCCACTCTACATGGCAGAAGGCCAGTCATGGTCTAGTTCACTGTTGCACCAGATTCACTGAAGATGGGTCCCCTGCACAGTGTCGAATCCCAGCAAAACAACAAGATGACTTCATTCAAAGTAACCATACCAGTTTGTCTTTATCTATATGCATACTTTAGAGAGTTGTTATTTTTTTTTACGTTCCTGGTACTACACTCTTAATACTGATATAGTAAGTGTGGGCTGCATATTATCCCCAGTCATTAAGCTGAGCAACGGTATGTATGACATGGATACTTCCCACCTGTGACACAGGGTTCCTATTCCTAATTCTCCATTCCTCTGCTCTGTGTTCATAGAACTCCATTCATCAACTTGCTCCTTGTATATGTCATGCCACACTCTGCAAAATCTTAGGGTGAAATATAAACAAATTTTTGTGCAATAAATTTGAAAGTAGTTAACTTATTATCTGTACATTTGGCTACTTCCACTTGGGCGATGTTGGATTGATAGTTGAGCAAATTACACTTTTGAGGCTAATTATCATCTGAGATAATTAGCTATTGAAAGGGATCAAATGATGTATGTAGTTACATAATCCAAATTATTTTTCCATTAAGTTCTCATGAAACAAATAAACACTGGATTTCCATGTTCTCTTTTCCCTACATAAATGGGAACCATATCTAATGGCTTAATTCAAAAATAACTTTATTTTTTGATGAAGGTTCTTTACATGATTTTTTCCTTTATTGTAATGCATAATAACCATCATTGAAAGAGTTTCGGAACTCACAGGTAATTCTAGTTATGATGTCATTTTTCAGTGTAAGGATCATTACAGTATATACTGTCATATTATTTCAGAACCTCAAAGAGCTGTATATTGAGAACAACCATCTGGAGTACTTGCCAGTATCCTTGGGGTCAATGCCTAACCTGGAAATTCTTGATTGCCGCCACAATCTGCTTAAGCAACTTCCAGATTCCATCTGCCAAGCACAAGGTGAGGAATCTTAATAGGCCCACAGCCTAGCAGAGTTTGAGGCCAGCATTTTCCACTATGAAGGCTTCTTTGCTTTAGTGTTTAGAGAGGTTGGACGTTCTTGCAGGGCTCACCTGTGATGTGGGGAAAGTCAGGTGCCTGACTAGTACAGCTAAGAGCCTCACAAAGACAGATTATTTATTGGGACTTGAAAATAGAAGTAAATAGCAACTACTAAGAAAATTAGTATTCACCCATGTAGTCATTATACCTCTGACAATAATTTACTGAGCATCTATGCCAGAATTGGGAGTGGTGGTGCTACAGTAAATTCACATTAGGTCACTCAGTCACTTGAAGAAAAGGAAAAGTATTGAATCAGAGTGGTGATATCAGCAAGGGGTGGGAGCTTTTGGAGCTACATGATTGACATGAAAAGTCAGATATGATTCACATTTAAACACTCAAACATTTTCCACTGGGCTAACCCATGATTTGTATATCCATTAATCCATTCATTTATTTAATAAGCTTTTGCTGGGCTCCTACTGGGGCCAGATTTTTTAAAAAAATTTCTCCACAGTGTGCTGAATCTTCAGGTTTATGGACGTGTTTCCAAACTATGGCTATTCTTTAATGAAAGGAGGGTGAGAAATATGAGTGGAAGCTGTTACCTACCCACAAGATATTGAAAGATTAGAGGCTAGGGGTGGGTATGCAGTGCTCCTTAGTAATGCTCCTGACCATACACTTTCATCCTTTCCTTCGTCCCTGGAGGAATGAAACATTCTCAAAATATTTCAGTGTTCCTGTCTCTCACTCTTGATTACACTAGCTCAGCAACTTGAACTTGTTTTAAAGAAGAGAACTTGGGTTTGCCTCATGGGATCTGATGTCTCTTGTGACATGGCACAATAGGAAACAACCATTTCTAACTGACTAAAGAATTCACATTTTAATCTTGCCTCGTTTCTAAGACAAATCCATTTCCATCATTCAATCCATCATTTGAACAAATCGTTTCAGCTTTGAAAGAATTACTGCTGGAGGACAACTTGCTCACCCAACTTCCAGATGATTTAGATTCTCTAGTGAATCTAAAGGCTTTGACACTCACGGGCAATCCCATGGAAGAACCCCCAATAGAAGTGTGCGTCAAAGGCAAAGAAGCTATATTCACATACCTTAAGGAGAAAAGAGATATGAAAATATTAGCAACAAAGGTAAAATCAGCGAAACTTCCCGATAATATATTCATAGTTGCTTTGGAGAGGGGTTCATGTTACATGCATTACAGGTTATCCAGTGAGGTTGCTCTTGGCACCTCTATACCTTGTCCTCAAGGGTAGAGACTCATTCATTTCCTTACCCAGGGCTAAGCAAGGGAATTTTGAACATCATCCTAGCGTTTTTGTCTTTTATGTTTCTATGTCCTTGTCAGATAAGAAGCCAACAATCAGGCAAAAGAACTGAAATTCCAAATCCTAAAATGACCTAAAATCCTTAGGCTATTCACTGGAGTGAACAGCTGGTATTTACAAAGTCAGTCAGATACATCTGAAAAATCAGAAATGAAAGCATCCTGGAGCAGAGGTCTTGAGACCAGAGTCCGGCTCTGCCACTAACTAGGATCAAAGAGCTAAGAGCCCTGTCTCCCTCCTTCTTGCCCACCAAGCTCTGGAGACATAGGGCACCTCAGACAGACCAGGACTATGTCCACTTCAGTCAACATTCAGGGTTCTCTGTTCAACTGCTTCAAGCCCTCTTCTTCTTACTTCCCCGCTCCCACACCTGCTCCCTTAAAACACACCTTCCCCTCCGCAGCAGACTGATGCTGCCACGACATAGGCAGATTGGCCTTCCCCTACTGAAGGTGACCATGTTCCATTCTCCCTGAAGTTAAACTCGGGTAAGACAACCTACCAAAAAACACGTGATTTTAATAAATCAAAGTAATGCCTGAGCTACAACATAAAGGGAAAAGTAATTTATATTTAAAAATTTATGAAAATATTTATTTTAAATATATATATATATATATATATATATATACACACTCAGGAATAACTATACTGGAAGAATAAAAATAACACTTTTTCCCTAAAAGATTTTTGAAAAACCATATACCTTCTTGTACATTTTAAAATTGGTATTTGAATTTTTTTGCCACTGGCTTTAAATTATTGCAAGAGGTGTAGTTTCCAGTGAGTTTTAAATATTGATATTTTCAAACAGAGCTCTTAAATCAATATTTTAAGTGTATCCAATGGAATATAAATGTTGTTTTGATTCGATATGTCAGTCAACATCAATTTACAAAATACTTGAACAAGCTCTTAGTTTACAGGCAGAAATTTTGTCATATTCTTTTCTTCTTGAACGTGTATTTTCATTCCATTTTCCCCTCAGAATTGATCTTAATGTTGTGTGTGTGTGTCTTAAGGTTTAGCTTAAAATGAAATATACATTTTATTAGTCATGTTATTTTAAGTCATTTATATATCACCTTTCAAAATTCTAGGCAAAAAATATTTTGTGTAAATTAAATTTTAAAATTAAATTTTTTTGTGTGACAGTAGTATTTTTAGTGTTCTGGATTATTACATTTTATTAGTCATATTATAATTACTAGTAGTATAAAATTGACCAAAACAATATAACATCTCTTACATATTTTGGTGTTTAATTATTTGACCTATGGGATTTTTGTGAAATACAGATACAAATGAGAGAAACTTTCTCACATAGTTTATGTATCCTCACATAAGGATACATAAGGATTATTTATTGCTAGAATGAGACAGGGCTTGGCATCAGTTCTACGCCTGTTTTTCATTTTACAGATGAAGTGCTGAGAAACCTTGTTCACATAAATAAGTTGACAAGAATGGAAGAAGGTTTTTTTTTGCCTACATTTTGTTTTCAATGGCAATGCATTACACATATCCTGGACTTTTCCCAGATTCGTGTTCCCCCAAATCAGATAACAGGCTCTTAGCAGACAAATCAATGGGTCTACCTTCAATTTTCTTGAAGGCAAAGAGTTGGAAGGCAAAGGGATTGGTTATCCTGTTCTTAGGGCCAACATCAGTAATGCTATTTTGAATTGTCCCTCTTTTGGGAGTCCAGGGCAACACCCCCTAGTCAGATGCAGGTGGATGAGAGGTGTGCCAGGGGGACAGCTGTGAACAGGGAGGGGGGAGTAGAGAGTCAGCAGCTGTGCTCCTAGGCAGGTACCTTTCAGGAAAGGGCACATATGGAAGTTGACATTTGGGAACGGACTGCCTCCAAACGATGCGGGCCCGCATGCACACCCTTGGGAAGTCTTGGTGGACCAGAGTCCATGCCACACAATTGAAGACTACTAAACCTTCAAACAAAAAGCCCTGTAAATTTGCAGAATGCCTCTAGAGGGCAATACTGTTCCCTTGAACAATCACCACCCCAACTGATCTGATGCTTTCACTCCCCATCTCATCTTTCCCATTTTTACTTTACTTGAGTCACAAACAGGGTCCTTGGTGGTTTCCAGCATCCAAGCATGCTCCCTTCTCAGGGTCTCACCTCGGGATCCTCCTGCCTGGAGACACTTCCCCTGATTCGGACAATACTCTGCCCTCATTTAGTTGAGTCTCTGCTCAAATATCCTCACACCTTCCCTTAATCCACCTTATATAAAATAGAATACCCCCACTGTACTCATTCATTCATTCAACAAATATTTATTGAGCTTCCTCTATGTGCCAGGCACTGTTCTAGGCACTGGAAATGCATCATAGAACAAACACAAATATTGTTGTCCTCGTTGCTTGACGCCTAGTGTGATGGGAATAAAAACATGAAATATAAAACATTAAATTATATACTGTGTTAGTGTAAAGTGGTATTGGAAAAAAGTTCAAGCTGAGGGGAGCTGAGATTGCCAGACGTGTGGGTATGTGTTGTGGGATTTTAGTTTATTTTTTTAAGATTTTATTTATTTATTTTTAGAGAGGGAAAAAGGGAGGGAGAAAGAGAGGCAGAGAAACATGGATATGTGAGAGAAACATTGATCAGTTGCCTCTCATGGGCCCCCAATTGGGTACCTGGCCCACACCCAAGCATGTGCCCTGACTGAGAATTACACTGGCAACATCTTGGTTCACAGGCTGGCACCCAACCCAGTGAGCCACACCAGCCAGGGCATAGGATTTTAATTTAAATGGATAGTCAAGGTAGGCCTCATTGGAAAAATGACTCCCTTAGTTAGCTCAGGTTATCATAACAACAGACCATAAACTGAGTGGCTTAAACAACAGAAATTAATTTTCTTGTAGTCCTGGGTGCTAAAGGCTCAGAGTCTTACTACTAGAGGAGGGATGTTCCTGAGTAGGTGGGAGGGAATAGGATCAAGTGAGGGGGCGGGGGAGGGCTGGCTGTAATGGGTAGAGGCACAGGAAGTCTAGTCACAAGGAGAAGGCAGGGTAGAGGCACCCCTGATTCCCCTTCCTTGCACTGTCATCTCCAGGGCACTTAACACATTCATGCGTTTATAGTTTATTGTCTCTTCCCCTTCCTGGAAGGTAAATTCCACAAAGTCAGTGACACTGGTGTTTAACTGCTGTTTGCCCAAGTTTTGAAACAGTGCTTAGTGCATAAAAGCACTAAGAACTTTTTTTTTTTAATTCATGGATGACTGGTCAATTGAGAAAGAGAGAAAATAAGGTTTAGAGTTCTAATCACATTCCATTTTTCACATCTTTAAGACCACATGTGAGAACAAAGAGGTGTAACCTTCCCCAGTTTGTAGTGATACACACCAATGCTGTTTGGGTTTATCTCATTTTCAGATTCAGGCATGGTGGCGTGGAATGATGGTACGGAAAGGATTGGGGAAATTTGAAGAAACGGTAAAATTACAAAAGAAAGGAAAGAATTCTCCAAAAGATAAGAAAGGAAAGAAGGACGCAAAAGGAAAACCTGTAAAGGAAAAGAAGAAATAATTGTGTATATTAACGATGAGGTAATGAACTCTGATGGATTAAGGAGGCAAAATATATAAGAAGTAGATTCCCACCACACTAAAATTATTCGTAGCATTATGGCCATGTATAAAAAAAAGAAACTGACTTTTACTGAAATATTTGTGATAAAATGATGTGAAGCTTGGGAATTGCTTCCTAATAATATCAGAGAGAAGTAAAAGTGGGAGATCCAAATAAAACAAGCTTTGGCCATAAACGCATAATTGCAGATGCATCTGACAGTCACGTGGAGGTTTGTTAAGTACTCTGTCTACTTTTAAAAACTTTTAATTTTGAAATAATTATATATTCACGGGAGATTCCAAAGCAACGTGCAGAGAGGCCCATGTGCCCTTCACCCTGCTTCAGTGCCGACATCTTGCATGACTATGACACAGGAATAAGATCAGAAAATCTGTATGGGGCCGATGAGGGAACTTAATCAGATTGCTCCAGTTATACACACACTCATGTGTGCGTGCAGATCAGTGCAGTGGTGTCACATGCAGCTTCATGTAGACACCACCGCAATGAGGACACAGAAGGGTTCCATCACCACAGGTCTTCACTGTGCTTTGGTTTTGTTTTTTGGTTTTGTTATGTTTTGTCTTTTAGGTACATCTACCACCTACTCCTCTCTCAATCCCTAAGCCATTCTCTGTCTCTGTAATTTTGTTATTTCAAAAATATTGTATGAACAGAATCATATACGTGACCTTGGAAATCAGCTTACTGACATCCACCATGGTCAAAGCGAATGCTGCTTCTGTGATCATGGTCAAAGCGTTCCAGTTCTTCCTCCAGGGAAGGTGGGAGGATCCATCTTTTCATTCCTATTTCAGTGATCTCCGGAAGTCTGGTCACAGCACATAACAAGTGCCTAAACCATTGTCCACAATCTCGAAAAGTTGATGGCCGAAGGCTGATATCCAGCTCCGTTAATTCTTTGAGGAGCCACAGGTTTTGGCAGAAGTCGGCCCATCCTGCATCACACACGCTGTCATTGTAGTTCAGGTCGAGCTTCTGCAGCCTGGCCAGATGCCCTGTCTGTATTACTGATGCTGAAAGACAAAATCACTATAAATGCTAAAATACAAGAATACTTTCTGTCCCAGTTGTTTCCCACTTTCAATAACACAACACAGTAGCTCCAAGATTCATAATGACAAGATTGGTAATTAGTAATGATTTGTTATTAGCTAGCAGCTTTATTTAGGGAATCTGCAATGACTTCTGTAACAGAATTCCTCTCTGGGCAGCCCATGTACAACTTGAAAATGGATTTTTTTCTCTTACTAAATCCCAACCCAAAGAATATTTTTTTTTTGTCAAGTTCCTGCTCTTTACTCCACTGGGGGCCCAGCTCCCCTTGCAGACTTTCTCCAATTAAATGTGAGAAACAACGGTTCATCCGCTTCAAGTGAGGACCATTAGTGAACAGTCTTCTTGTTGTTTAATACTGTTTAATTGTTCACTGACCATTCATTCGGTAGTTCTTTATTCACTGATCGTTTCACTGAGCATGTTCCATGTGTAAAATTTACCTGGATAATTTCTAATCCAACTGAGAGACCCCTAATACACAATTTCCCCTTTGAAGAGCACATATCACAGTACTGCCTACAATGACACTTAATAAATGATCATTAATGATGAAGCTAAGAGAATAGCTCTAGCCAAGGTAAACAGTATACGCTGTCCTTTTCAGTCAAAAGTCGAAACAGATTATAGAGATGAGAGGGGTAGTGTAAAGTCTCGGAGTTTCAAGGGACCTTGGAGGTCTCCTCACTCAAGCTCCAGATCAATGATCAGAGAAGAACCCCTGTCACAGCTTCTGTAGGCTGTGACCAGCCCGATTCTGCCTGAAGCACCCGGTTAGGTTGCCCCACAGAGGGAAGCAGCTCTCAGCAGGAGGATGCCCTTCCTCTGGTCCCCAACCTGCCTTCACTTCAGCCTGCCTGAGCCCTCAGCTCCTCCTGAGCTAGCCCTGCAGCATTGGACAAGTCAGGTGCCCTCAATTTTCCCCCTTTTGCACTAAACATGCCTTGTTTTTCCAATCATTTCTTACATATCATGGCTGCCTGACCAAGCGGGATGTTCCATTCCCATTACTCTCGTTTGTGACAAGTTTGATTCCACAGCGCACTTCACAGCCTAGCAGTATGTACACTCGACAGCTGCACTCAGTCCCTAGATGCCCGTGTCCATGTGTCTCTTCCTTTCTGTCATTAAGCAACGTCACTCACCACATTCTCAAGACCTAAGTAAGTGTGAAAGACAATGTGTATGCTTTCTCTCTTTAGAAAATTTTCTATTATGGAAATTTTTGAAACATACTAAAAGTTGACAGATTAGGAGAGCAAACCCCCAAGGCCCTATGACCCAACCTCAACAGTTATCTTCATTACACCCATCCAGGCTCAGCTGGCCCCCTCCTCTCTACTTTGTTTGTTTGTTTGTTTTAGCATTTTCAGGCAAATCCTCAGCATCATTTCACCTTTCCTATATTGTTTAAACGTTCCAATCATGTGAGTGCTCTATTTATTAAATTTTAGTATTTTATATTATTTATATACTTTTAAATCTGGGTAATTAGATCATAGACAATGGGAATATTTTTTTTCATAGTTTACTATATAAAAAATAATGCTGTTATTTATAAAAGAAAAATGTAAGCTACTAGTGATTAAAAAATCTTAAAGAATGTTTCTGCTAGAAATAATAAAAGCAGTATAAAAGTGACAATGGTGAAAACCACACGTAGTAGTATATGTTACTGGGTAAAAATTGAAAGCAAAAAATTTCCTTGACAAAATGTAAAAGGATAAATTTGATCTGAGAAAAAATACTGGTAGTAAAATTTTAAAAACATATAATGGCTGAGCTATGATTAATAAAATTTGATGCAGACAAAAAAACTGAAGAAGCAAATTTTAATTACAGGCTTTAAATGAAATATCTTATATATGTGTAATGGTGTCCAATTCAAGCCCAAAAATAAAGACTGAAACCAAAAGCTGATTCTTTGAGAAGGTGTTAATATCGACTAACTTTCATAGTCATCAGAATTCTATGGTGGCCCCAAGACTTACACTCCAATCCCCAGGGCAGTGAATATAATCGTTTTCACTCCCATGATTAGGTTATGCTATATGGCACAGGTGATTTTAAGAAATGCAGATTATCCAGGTGGGTTTAATTTAATGACATGGGCCTTTTAAAGGCAAAGACATTTCTCCAGCTGGTGGTAGCAGAAGAGAAAGGAAGTCACAGAAAAGGTCAGAAAGATTTGAAGTGTGAGAAGCACTGACACCCTGTTGCTTCTTGAAGATTAGGGGCCATGTGTTGAGGAATGGCCTCCTATAGCTGAGAGCTAGCAAGAAAATGGACACCTTAGTCCTGCAGATTCAAGGACCTGAATTCTGCCAACAATAAGCATGATCTGGAGAGTGGATTCATCCCCAGCCTTCAGATGAGAACTCGGCCTGCCTGACACCTTGATTTCAGCCTCGTGACACCCTAAGTGGAGAACTTAGACAAGTTGTGCCTGCCTTCTAACCTACAGAATCGTGAGCAAATAAATGGGGAAGCCACAAATTAGTTTGGTACACTGCAACACAAAACTAATACACCTTTAGTCAGATTAGGCAGGAAAAAAAGAAATATGAAAACACAAATGACCAATATCAGGAATGTAAGATGGGGTATCTACAGATATTAAAAGTGTAATAAGAGAACAATTTCATTTCCATAAATTCAACAAGCTTGATGAAATGGGCCAGTTCCTTGAAAGGCATGAATCACCAAAATTCAACCAAGAAGAGACAAATAGTCCTGTATCTATTTTTAAAAATTTTTTTATCCTCACCTGAAGACATTTTTTTTTTCATTGCTTTTAGAGAGAGAGGAAGGGAGAGACAGAGATGTGAGCGAGAAACATCGATCGGTTGCCCTCTCATGCATGCCCTGACAGGGAATCGAACCCAAAACCTTTCGGTTTACAGGATGACACTCCCACCAACTGATCCACACTGGCCAGGGCTCCATTTTTTTAAATTACATTTTTAATTTAAAACTTCTCACAAAGAAAACTACAAGTTTAGACAGGTTCAATGGAAAGTTCTGTGAAATAGTTAAGGAAAAAAATAATAACAATTCTACATAATGTTTCAGGGAGATAAAAGAGGCAGGAACACTTGCCAACTCATTTTATGAGGCATCATTACCCTGCCAAAGACACACAAAGACATTACAAGGCCATTATCTCTCATGAACACAGCCACATCCTCAACAAATATATAAAAAAGATAATGCATCATAACCAAGGGGGGCTTATACTAGAAACATAAGGCTGATTTAACATTTGAAAATTAATTATTTTTATTCACCCTAGTAACAAACTAAAGAAAAAAATGCTATTCTTAATAGATGCAGAAAAGACATTTAAGAAGATTTCTCTTTTGAAAAATTTTTAAAATTTTGTTTATTTTTAGAGAGGGGGGAAGGGAGGGAGTAAGAGGGAAGAGAAACATTGATGTGAGTGAGAAACATCAACTGGTTGCCTCTTAAATGCACCCCAACTGGGAACCGAACCTGCAACCCAGGCTTGTGCCCTGACTGGAAAGTGAACCGGGGACCTTTCACTTTGCGGGACAATGTCCAACAACTGAGCCACACTGGTCAGGGCAAGATTTATCCTTAATTCATTATAAAAATTCTTGCTAGATTAGTATTCCTTTACCTGATAAGGACACACTTATTTAAGAACCTATAGCTAACAACTAAAGACTAAATCCTTTCCCCTAATATTGGGAACAAGGCAAAATGTCTGTTCTCATTACATTCAACATCTACTAGAAATTCTAGCCCATTAAACAACCAGTAAAAATGATCAAATGATATATAGCCTGGAGAAGAAGAGGTAAAACTATTTCTAATTATAGAAGACATGTAGAAAATCCTACAGTGTCTACAAAAAAAAAAAAATCTAGAACTAATAGATGACTTTAGCAAGGCTACAGTAGAAAATGTCAATATACAAAAATCAATTGAATACCTACATATATACTACATCAATGACCAACTGGGAATCAAAATTCTAAAATAGTACCTTTTATAATAGTACCTTTATTAAAAAATAAAATACTCAGATATAAATTTAACAAAATATATACAGGATCTATATGGTAGAAACTGCAAAACACCAATGAAAGAAATCAAAAAGGACCTAAATAAAAAGAGGGTTACACTGCATTCATAGGTTGGAATGCTCATTATAGTGAAGATATCATTTCTCCCAAATTTATCTGTAGATTCAGCGCACTCCTAATCAAAATGGCAGGAGGATTTTTTGTAGATATTGACAAGCTGATTCTAAAATTTATATGGAAATGTCAAAGAACTAAAGTAATCAAAACAGTTTTGCGAAAGAACAGTCAGAATACTCCTACCACCTAATTTCAAGTCTTACTGTAAAGCTTCAGTAACCAAGACACCATGGTATTGGCAAAACAGTAGTCATATAGATCAGTGGAAGAGACCAGAAATAGACCCTCACGAATATGGCCAATTGATTTTTAACAAAAATGTGAAGGCAATTCAATGAATAAAAGGGAGTCTTTTCAACTAATGTTGCTTGAATAATTGAGCAGTCATATGCAAAAACAACTTTGGTCCATATCTTAAACCTTGTACAAAAATAACTCTAAATGAATAACAAGTCAAATGTAAATAAAAACTTGTAGAATATAGAAAAATTCATTGAGAACTTGTGTTTTGCAAAAAGCTCTAAGATGCAACACAGAAAGTTCTATTCATCAAATTATCAATTTGATAAATAGTCTTCAACAAAACTGAAAGTTTTACTCTGCAAGACACTGTTAAAATGAGAAGAAATGCGATAGAATTGGAGAAAACATTTGCAAAGTAAAGATCTGATAAAGGACATATAAATCCAAAGAACTCATCAATCCAATTTCTAAACTTAGGCAAAAGATTAGAACAGATACTTGACCAAGGAATACATACAATTGACAAATAACTACATTTAACAAATGAAAAAAAATAAATAAAAATTAAAAAATAAAAAATGCTCACCATCATTAGTCATTAGGGAAATGCAAATTAAAGTCACAATGCTTTGTCCTCATCTTCTAATTATAATGTTTTAGCATAGAATTTGTTTTGAAAACAAATTTGCCCCAACTAGATTGAAATATCAGAAAACAACATGAGCATAACACAAATTTTTTGTTTGCTTATGTGTAATTTGTCCAAGGAAACACAAAACTGTATATAGCTGTGCCAAGCCAGGCATAGGAATAAACAAAATCCCCACACCCACACCCACACACACCTCACAAGGACAATGAGCCTCACCCACCCACATCCGGGTTCAAACTTTCCATCTGACAGTCAGATAATCCATCCACCCCTTAAAATAACTCACAAGCTGCAACCCAACGCTGCACAGTCCTGAGCCTTTGCCTCTTCAATTTCCCCCTTCCTCTCAGCCAGTTTTGTCTTGTTCTTCTCTGTCCTCTTTTTCTCCCTCTTTCCTTGTCTCTCTTTGTTCTTTTCCTCTAGTGTACAGGCTGTTGGGTGTGGGACTGCGAAGAAAGCCAGTGGAGTGCCCACTCCCACAAACCTTAATCCTTTTTCAATATAAAATGGCCCATTTGCTGTAGTAGTTATGTATTTCTTAGCTACTTCACACAGATAAGCCTTACTACCATTTGTATTAGTTGCCTGTTTTTAAAAATGTGTCGCTGATGAAGTTTCTGAGTCTTGTGTTTCTAATTATAAGCCCTGGGGTTACTATTTCGTGATTTTTGCACAGTGCATGACTTTTTAGGCACACATGTCATGTTAGAGCAGAACTGACTATATGTGCACAGAGCACACAGGTGCAACTTAGCTGAAGTGCTTGTTCTGGTCCCTTTATTTGGAGTGGCACTCACTGCTTCAGAGACTGGCTGAACTGTGGCCAGTAGATACTGTGTGGAAATGAGGGTAGTTGGGAGACAGATGTACTCTCTAATTCACTGTTTCCCAATGGAAGGTGGTCATGTAGAGGGGCTTTCAGAGGATATTTGTTTAAGTACTGCAGAGCCTGGAATCCCACAATGCAAAAGTTGCTTCTTATTCAATTCTCTTTCCATCTTTCTAAACTGACACGGAGAAAGTGTCAGACTGGTGCTGCAGAGTGCCTTTACTCCCTTCTCTTTTTCTAACAGAGTGAAGGAACCTCTACTCAAAGCCTTTAGCTGGCAACCATCTAATAATGTCTACCTCTGAGTAATGATGATCAGTTTCCTGTTTAAATAAAAGCATTTAAGTTAAAGAGTCAATCTAAAGAAAAAATTAGGTAATAGCACAGGTACCATAGGGGTAGGGCAGAATTTGTAGAAGTGGAATGCAGAAGACTGAAGTTGGGTTAACACTGAGTTGGAACGAACACCAGAGGCTCTCATGTGTGGGGAGGTGTGGAGCTACCTGCCTGGCAGGGACCCGCCGCCCCCACATCTACGTCTATCTCCTGCCGCCGCCACATCCTCCATCATCTTCCTGGTTTTAGAATTGCCCTCCTTTGTTTCAATGAGATCTCTCCTTAGCAGGTGTCGGCAGAAGGGAAGCTGCAAAGAGGGCCCCAGCCTCTCTGCCTTCTCCACCTGCCTGCCCCTGTGCTTGCTGGGCAGGCACACTGGGCTCTGCAGGCCAGGACTGCTTTGGAGCCTATAGATACAAACCCAGGAGAGCCAGGTCCTCCGTCACCAGGGAACAGCTGCTCAGCCTCAGCACTTGAAGGGATGTGGAAAGCTTCAGTGTTTCCAGAAGCAGCTTCAGGTTGCCACCAACACACTTATTCCAAGAAAGGTTGAATACTTCCAGAGCAGGGAGGTGAATGGAGGCTTCAGCTAAAATGAGAGCAATAAGGTTGGCAATCTTTTATGCTTCCTTAGAGGCCAGGGGCCTTGACTCTGAGAAACAAAGGCTAAGACAACATATCAACATAACTGACATTCCAGAAGTTCTGGAGGTAGTTCTCTCCTGCCTGATATTCATGGCCTCAGTTTATGTTGTGTATTTTTGTTTGGGAGAAAGGTTGGAAACTGTAGAAAAGTAAAACTTGATTAAATGGAATTCACTATCACCTGGGATTTCTTTCCTTTCCTTCACATTTAAGAAGAAGAAAGAGGCAAAGTGTTTGGGCAGCTAGTCAAGATTTCCAGCATGAGCTCTGGTTGGACATAGTCCACTGCGCGGTCACGGCTGAAAGTTGGAACCAGGGCGGGACCTCCCTCGGACCCCGAACCACGGAGTGTGTCTGTGCTTGCTTAGCTGTGGCTACAGAGACCAGGGAGAGAAGAACTATACTTTGAAAGATTTTAAAAGGAAATAAAAAGAATTTTCTGTTTAATTCTTAGTTTCCCCTAACATTAAAATTGACCAGAACGACTGATTGACAAGGCAAGGAGTTAATTACATTTTAAAGTTCTTTTTTTCTGCCTTCTTTCTAAAAAATAAAATATGTTCAAGGAGAAATATATATATTCCTTTTTAATATCTAGTAAGAAAATCCCTCTGATTCATATGGTACAGAGGCCTCTCAGTAAAAGATGGAATTTTTTCTTCTAAAGTGATGTAGAGAAATATATATTATTTCATCTTAATTTATATTGAAAATCGCATGGTAGATTTATGTTAGATGAGATAGTTTAGTATAGTATCTACTTGGTTGTGATCCACTGGTTCTGCAGCTATAATTGGAAAGAGCTGTGTCTTCTACAGAAGATACAAAATTAACAACAAAATTCAACATTTTCCAACTAGGAAGAATATTTATAGAACACCATGTTGTCCCCAAATTTATTTTTTGTGGAACTTTTCTAACTGAACATTACTCTGAGCAGTGGAATGTGGTGTGTGTGGGTGTATACATGCTCACCTAACCATTTGACCCCTTTGAGAAGTTAATCTGCCGGTCTATCTACTTACATAATATGCAAAAATATCTAAAATATGCTGTGGGTATGCAGCGAAGAATAAATGCAATCCTTGCCCTCAAGATTATAATCTGGGAGAATTACGGACATTAAAAAAAAACAAATGAATACATAATGATTAATTCTGATGAAGGTTATAAAGAAGATACAGGGGCTTCTAATGTGGATAGGGAGGGGCTGTCTTAAAAGGGGGTGTTTATGAAACATGAAGTCTGAGCCCCCCAGGGGAGAATGGGGGTTAGGGAATTCCAGGGAACAGGAAGGCCTAGAGGCAGGAGAGAGCTGGGTGATGTGAAGGAACCAAAAAAAGCCAACTGAGGCCAGGTTTGGGGAATATGAGGGAGAATGGCAGAGAGGCACTGGGGCCGGTCATTCGGGTCTCTTAGACCACAGGAAGGAATTTGGATTTTACTAGAGGTGTTATAGACAGTACTGGGCAAAGATAAGATCCATTTTTTTAACTGGTAGTGATAAGATTCAATTTATTTTTTAAATAGAATTTATAGACCCTCTCTCCATAGTAATATTAACAATTAACATTTACTGAGCATTTACTATGTGCCAGGCGCCTTTCTATGAACTTTACATGTACTAACCCATTTAATTCTTACAATCCTACAAGATAGGATACTGTTATTTCATTTTGCATTTTACAGACAAAGAAACTAAAGCACAGAGATGTTCAGTACCTCGGGTCACAAGAGCCAGAGCTTGGATTTGATTTTAGGCAGTCTGATTCCAGGGGCCAGAAAAGACACCTACACCTCCCACAAAATAATTGCAATCAATTTTAGGGAATTCACACAGACGCCTACCCCAAGCATAACGATAGACTGACTGTCTGACCTGGGCGGGAACTCCAGATCGAAAGGCACATATATACTACTTTTCCTCATCCAGACGGAAGGGTAATGATATGAGCAGTGCTTGGAGCAGTACATGGCAAGGACCAAGTCTATGGGAGCTGAACAAAATACTTGGGCTGAAAGTGGGGGCAAGAGTATCCTAAATACAGAGTTGTTAGAATGTGGGGTAAATTATAAATATGCATTTATTTCTAGTAACAGATATTAATAAATAGTTACTTATTAATAGAACACATTTATTTCATTAATAATAGCCTTTGTCTGGTCCATAGTACAATTCATATTTAAGGAAGTGCCAACTGAAGTAACAGTTGCAAGTTTAGAGAGAAGGACTTTATTTTTTCTCCTGTTCCAGGAAGCACCAGAATCCAACCTTAAGTCTCATGCATGTTGTGCAGGAAAGAGTGAACCGAACAGGCCCGAGACTTCTCTCCCTGGGAAGGCCTGCTTGCAAGCCTGGCTCTTGGCTGGCATCTGGCAACTTAATTTGGAAGTGTTCCTGCCATTCCCTGACTGATAAGGGTGGTTCGCGGTGCCTAAAGCGTTTGTGAACAAATAATATGATTTATGCAGGACTCCAGCTCTCCTCCTGTGAGTGTGGAATTTCGTTGTGTGTCAGGTAGAGGGTGCCTGGCTGGCCAGCCCCCACTAAAACCCTGGACTTGGGGCAGGAGAACCTCCCTGGGAGACAGTTCACATGTGTCGTCACAACATGCAGGAGGAAAGGCGTGTCCTGTGTGATTCGGCTGGCAGCAGACTTTTGGAAGCTTGTGCTTGGCTTCCCCAGACCTTACCCCATGCACCTTCCCCTTTGCTGATTTTGCTTTATATCTTTTCATTGCAATAAATCTCAACATGTGTATGACTATATGCTGAGGCCTTTGAGTCCTGGCAAATCTCTGAGCCAGCTACTGGGGATTCCCATGAGGCACCATGTGCCCCAATTGCTGGCTGAATGAGTGGTGTGGTTGGGAGAATACTGCAAAATCCTTTTGCCTCAAAATGTCTCCCTCTATTTGCTGGCGATGTTCTTGCCCTCGAAAAGGCAGAAATGTCAGATTCATTAGACCCTTGATGGAGGCTGGGCTCTATCCATGACCTTCAGGCCTGCCCAGGGTCCTGAGAGAGCACAGTGAATCCTGTTGGGAAGTGGGTGCTAGATAGTCAGCTAGGCCCACAGGCTGGTAATTGCCTCCCTTTTCCCATCAGACAACAATACCAATTTATATTGTTGCCTCACTGAGATTACAAGTTACTGTGGGCAAGGATCTCCAGAGTTGGTTGTACACACTTCGAATTTTAAATGTTAAATGTACGAATGCCAAAATTATTCATGTGCCCTTCAGAATGTCACTTTTAAGAAAGCGTATTTTCTGAAAAGAAGACAAAATGGTATTTTACACCTTTGCCTATGGCTGAGTCTTGAAATAATGAAGTTTACCTGTAGGGAAAGACAGCCCTTCCCCGCACCCCCCACCCTGAGTTACTATACCACGATTCCTGGGGAATTTTCTTACCAAGGGCGGTGAAAGTCTCCCTTTCCAAAGCACAGTTGCTGATTTGTAATGACTTCAGTGCTGGTAAAAATCGGAGCCTGCTGAGTAAGTTTTCAGAAGAGCTGCCCATCTTTTGGTTGGCAGATAAGTCCAATTCTTGAAGATGTGAGAGTAAAGGGATAACCTGGGCTGTTCAAATGGCAGCATGACATGTGTTAGGCACCGTCTCACAAAGAGTCCCCGGGTGTTTGGCTCCCACAGTCTCCTTGACTGGCAAGCCCTGCCCTCCCCTACACACCCCCCTTACACTGCTCTTCCCAGCATGCAGCCTGGGCTCTTCCACTTCTAGAGCTCTCTCCGAAGACTCTGGAGACAGAGAACCGGCTGTAATCCTGGCTCTGCTACCAAAGAAGTGTGTGACTTTGGACAATTTACTTAACATGTCCGAACTTCAGTTTTCTCAATAACAATAGAGCAATTCTACTCCACAGGGTCATTGGGAAGATTAAACAACTTGGTACATCTAAAGTGCTCGGTAGAGTGCCTGGCACACATCAACTGCTCGATTAATGGTCACCATTATCATTCTTTTCTCAGAGTATAAGGACTGGGAAGGCAATGACATCAAGCAGTCTGAACAGATGTCTGTTGGTAACGGCCAGGATTGGGCCTGAGGGCCCCAGAGATGCGGAAATGTGGCATCCTGGGATCTCTGTGGAGCTGGCACACCTCAGAGCCTTCCAGACCACCTAAACCCTGGTCACATGACCTCTTAGTCATCGTCACATCACCCAGATTTACTTCCCTCACAGCACCCCCATTATGTGATGTTGTGTGTGTGTGTGTGCGTGCATGCGCGTGTCTTCCCTCACTGAAGGTGAGTTCTGCGTGTAGGAACTGCTCCATCCCCAGAGTGCGCATCAGAACCCGGGGCACCAGAGGCACAAACCAAACAAATAAATACAGAATTCTAAATTATACGAGGAAGGAGGGCAGTAGAAAGGTGAAGGGAAGGCAAGCACCTGTGATCCCAGCAGATGTAATAACCACTCCCCCTTTGAACCGCTACAGCACTTTGTGGTTCACTGTGTAATTTGGATATTCATTGGTTTATTACTGCCCCTACCAGATGGAATTTCCTTGACTGTGAATTTTCCTAAGCCCACAACCCAGTTGTTGGCTAAATGATCTACAAGTCTATTTCTTTGGAGCTGTCTAGAATGATCAGATAAATGAATGATTAATTAAAAAAAAAAAAAAAAAAGAACGCAGTCCTGGCCAGGTAGCTCAGTTGGTTGGAGCATTGTCCCCACACACCAAGGCTGTAGATTTGATTCCTGGTCAGACTACACACAAGAATCAACCAATGAATGAACTCGTAAATAAGTGGAACAATACACTGATGTTTCTGTCTCTCTCTCTCTCTTTTGATTATTGAACATCATAAAGATTTATGTATTTAGTACATAATACATCAACGAATAAATTTTATTTCCATTTTCTCAAAATTAAGCAGAAGGAAAACAATGCAACTTGCTACAACTTTTGAATAATCATCTTTCCTGGGCCATTCACCCATGTTGGTGGCTGTGAATCTAGATGAGAGGCTAACCCCTCTGTTATATTAGTGGTACCAGCTGGGGTCCTCTAGCTGTTTAACCTTCCCCTAAGCAACAATATGGAATGTGATATTCATGCTGCTTAGGTGTACCCAGGGCAATGTATCACTTGGAAGCTGATGGACTGATAACTTGGGAGTGTCTGTCCCAGTATGACACTCGTAAGTGGAGGGGATGGTTATACCTCATAAAGCTCTACCTGGAGCTCAAAAAGGGGTTGTTTTGTTACTTTAAAATCTTCAAGACTTGAACTCTCATTTTCCAAACTTGAGGGATAAGAGTCTAAGAAATAACTAAGGTCTAAAAGATAGATGTTAGATCTAAAAACCTATTTTACTATTTTCCTCCCCAAATTGTACTAAAAACAACTGAAAAATTCTTTTTATTCTTGTTCATTGAGTCGCTCATTTGTTCAATCACATATTCAACTAACATTTACTGGGTGCCAACTATGTGCCAGCCGCTGCATTTGGGCACAGGGGAGATGCTGAAGATGATGCACTCTTACCCATGATCTGAAGAGAGCTCAAGGGCAAAGGCCCCAGGGACAGAGCCTGGCTGGTGTGCGTGAGGATCAGCATGGAAGGTGTGGCTGGAGTAATGCCACGGAGGGGAAAGGGTAGAGAATGAAGTCAGAGTGATGGAGGAAGCGGGTGACCATTTGGACACTTGCGATAATCTATGCAGGAGATGACCGTGGCCTAAACCAGGGTAGTAGAGGGCTAGATGGTGAGCAGTGATCAGATTCAGGATGTATTTTGAAGGTTTATTGTGGTTATGGATGAAATAAAACCCTTAATCACAGGCTATGATTGCTGTGTGTTGTGGAAACTGCATTTCCACACTACATGTTGTAGTAATAACAGGACTATGTCTGGGATGGAAAGTAAGTGTATCACCTGAAGTTCTGATGGACACCTGTTAGGCACCAGCCAGCTGACTTTTTCTGTAAATTCATTTGTGTCTAGGTGACTTAACTTACCTGTTAGTCTGCAAGCCTCAACACCCTTTGTTTCAGCTTTCTCTCTACACTCCTCTCTGTAACAACCTTGGTGACACTAACAGGTTTGTTTCTAAACAGCAACATAAACCCAAAATGTTCGCCTTCAAGTGCCATGTCTATCATTTACAGACGCATATAGGAGGACTTTAGATTCGCTAACATTTCCTGGGTATTTAATACATGCCAAATACTATATTGGGGCATTTGCAGCACTTTTATGATTTTAGCCTCCCAATAACTTCACAAATAGTAAATTTAAGGGTATATCTCAAATTTGCCAAGTTTCCAAACATATGTCAAAGCTCCAAAGTCCTTCCTTGGCTCTGTGGCACATACTTACTCAGTGACACCACATCACCAGCTGTTAGTGAGCACTGGTGAAGATCCAGGACTTCCAGATGCTCCAGCGTAGCCAACTGAGCTGGTGAGTCTTCAAAACCTCCACCCAGCTCCTTGTTGCAGGAAAGGTCAAGTTTCCTCAGCTCACCCAAGTATCTAAAAGCAGCATCTACAAAGTCAAAATCCCATTCCAACGCATTACCAGGTGGTAAGCAGGCATGGAGCAGGGAAAAGGGACATGTTTGCAAAAGGAGGACTGAGGAAATAGATCAGAAAAATGCTAAGACAGAGGAATAACTATAGACTGCAGACTCCCTACCAACCTGCCCTCTTTGGATTTGACAATGACTTCAAACATACAATGGTTCTCCTACTCCACTTGAGCTTTGGTGTTTTCATGGAATTCTAGACTTACTCAAACTGTCGGTGAGAAGGATATTATAGGCTCTGTAATCAAAGGGAAAACTCAATTTCACTTCATATTTTCCCTTAACATAGATATTCTAAGCTGAGAAATAAGTTTTAACTCTGGATACCATGGAAGCCATTCTTTTTATCTGTACCAATTCTTACTGCTGAACATAAAATAATGCTGACATTTTTTAAAGTAAGAGAAAAAGGAAGTACTTTAATAGCACAGAAGCTTTTGCCCAGTATCTATCTTAAACCTAAAATATCCTGACTTTTTCAGATTCAGCCATTTTAAAAGTTTACTTTTGTAGTCCTGAAAGTACATGCTGACTGTAAAAGACAAATACACAACAAAGATTTAAATTACCCATAATCTTATTCCTCAAAATAACCACTGTGTATATTTTATATAAGTTATAAGAATATATAAAATAAAATGATATGTACACATAAACACATAAACTAAAATTACATAGTATATGAACTGCGGCCATTGCTGACTTACCCAATAGTGTGACACTCTTCTGTGATAGTCCGCAGGACTGTAACTTCAGTACTTTCAGACCTGAGGTACTTTTTAACCCCTGAGCAATACTGTTGAGACTGCCACCAATGTTTCTGTTCATGGAAAGATCAAGTACTTCAAGACTTTGCAGCACAGGTAGCAACTGGCCTGGAAAGAAGGAAATTTGAACAAAAGAGCAACTCAGTAAAAATGCAGGCGTGGGAGGTGGGGCAGGCGGGAGGGGATGGAAGCCCCGTAGCCCTCCGGGATGGAGCAAACCACTCTTTCAGTTCAGGGTGAGGGAGAACACAGCCAACTTTGACTCCCAGGTTATCCAATCCTGGGCATCTTCACTTTTTTTTTCTGAAAAGACTCTTCCAAATTCCATTTACCCATGAATGTCCCATCTTCTGAGGTGAGGGCGCAATCCACAAGCTCCAGCGTTCGTATCTTGCTCCCTGCTTGGAACTCCTGGAGGACCAGAGGCACGTTTCCTCCCACTTTGCTGTTCCAGGACAAATTCAGCTCTTCAAGGTCAGGTATCGCTTTAAGTGCTTGTCCTGTTACAAAGTGGCCCAAAGATTGATCACTAGTTCGGAAAGCAGATAATGCATTTCAAAGTCAACCCGACCGTTATCTATGGAGTATCAAAGCAGGCAAGGCACTGGTTAGGTGTCGAGGAACAAACAAAGAAAAGGCCCCAGTCCCTGCCCACTCCCAGTGTGGGGAGCGTCCACATTTACAGGCAGAGTACACTACTCCTTCCAAAGTTCCAAAGCCATGCTTACGAGAAAAAATTATTTTTAAAAAATCCTCCTGTCAGTGAGGATTTCTTACTGAGTTCTTTTCATGGTAGTAAACATTTATACTAGTCCATTAGTTTCTCTCCTGCACCCTCCCTGGGAGCAGCATTGCTAAGAAGCTTGGCCAGAGGTAGACGTGAGACAAAGCCAGGCACTGGCCCCCATGGGGGTAAAACTCACTTGACATCAAGAATGTCACATACAACTGAACCAACCCCTACAGAGAAGAACTAATAATAGAGCATCAGGCACTAACAGCTCATAACAACCACACAACCTTTGGGTGTAGAGAAGGGGGCAGTGAGAAATGGGTGAAATGACATTTCAGAAACCATTTCACACAAGAAAGCACCCACGGGCTACACAGGGGAGGCTGGGAGAGATCAGGGTAAGTGACCAGAGGGATCATTAGGAATGATTTTCACCATCATCGGGAGAACAGGCTGGAGAGCCCCACATGGAAAACGTATTTGTCAATGTGCAGAGTCAACCTTAATCCTAAACAATTAACAATGCTGGAAAGCGCCCTGTGTGGAGAAGTCTTTCTTCCATGGCCCGCTGCTGGGCTTGGACTTCTACTTTTGGTTATTCATTCTATGGATTAAGGCTTTAGGAGTCCAGGAACCCCATGTTAAAATGCACATTCTTCCCACAGAGGTGTCATTTTGTGTGACATCAGCAGTCTTCCCACATAGGTGTCATTTTGTGTGACAACTGGGGTGGCTTTCTGTAGACCTGAAGCATCAGGATCACGGAGATAGAATGATGAGCTTGACTGCAATGCTCATGGCACCAGACCATTACGCACTGGACACTCCACACTAAGCAATCGTAATAGGTGCAATGATGGGGAAATGCTTCCTGATTTATGTTATCTGGCCAGTAGCACGTTTACTCTCCCCCTACCCCATCTGCCATTAAGATGAAGGAAAGCCCCTTCTGATGGAGGACTATACAGAAATCCTTCCAGAGAAGAGAAAGACTCTGAGGCAGTGGAAAGGGCACCAGACATCAGAGCAACAAAGATGCACACTCTCTCCTGGACAAGTAAGTTTGGAGTGGGTCCCCAGGCAGAAATTCCATTTCCTGGTTTCTCAAGGAAATGGAAGGAAGACCATAAAAAGATTAGATTAATCAAAGAAAATACAGAAACTACATTTTATTTCCATGTCCAAGTAACAATGTGTTAAATCCATGATTTTGCTACACCATAACCAGCCACTAACCAGCAGAACTAAATTCCTCATGTGAAACCATAGAAAGGAAATTTTGGATGAAGGACTAGGGAAAGGAGGATCTATCAGTTACTGAGAATCTATTATGTGCCCAGTATGTAGTAGGCACTTTACAGAAATTATTTACTTATTTAATCCTCACAATAATTTTTTGAAGTGGGTATCACACCTTTTCAGAGGTAAGAAAACTGAGGCTCAGAAAGGTTAAATAGTTTGACCATGGTGACAAAGCTAGTTAGAAGTAGGATCAGGATTTGAACTAGGATCTGGCCAACCCTGAGATGTATGATGTTTATGTTTCTCCTCAGCTGTAGGAAGGGTGGCCCAGGGGGCATCACCTGGCTCCCATTTTTTGTTGTTGTTGTTGTTGTTGTTTTTTGGGGTTTTTTTTGTTTGTTTGTTTGTTTGTTTTTTTATTTTATTTATTTTTAGAGAGGGGAAGGGAGGGGGAAAGAGAGAGAGAAATATCAATGTGTGGTTGCCTCCTGCGTGGTCCCCACTGGGGACCTGGTTCACAACCCCAGCATGTGCCCTGACTGGGAATCGAACCTGCGACACTTTGGTTCGCAGCCCGTGCTCAATCCACTGAGCTACGCCAGCCAGGGCAGCTGGCTCCCATTTTGTAGGGAGGGATTGGAGAGAAGACATAGTATGAATTGTGTTCGTTTTTACAGAAATCTTTACAGAGATGTAAATGATCAAAATACATTGCTGCAATAAAAAAACTTCAGATCAAAAGAAAGTTTAAAAACATTAATGTCATCTAAAACCAGCAAGCATTTTAGCAAGTTGTTGGGTTAGTAGCAGGACAAATTTTACCATATGTTCTGTTACTCTATGTTCAGCATATAAACTAACTTAATTGAGGTTCTACTGCTATTTAAACCATTTCCTTTAGTTGAAAAATCTTGTTTTGGTCATTTTTTAAAAAATGAAAGTAGAAAAATGGAAAAGATTATTTTGGAATAGGAGGAAAATTTAATTGTTATCTACTCCATCTCCTCTAGTTCACAGATGAGGAAACAGACCAGAGAGCACGTTTGACAGGTGTCTCTACTCAAACTCCGCAAGGGCAGGTACCCAGTCAGCCTTGTTCCCTTCCCTCTCCTGGAAATGAGCCCAATGCCAGGTACAGGTTACATAGCTCTTTAGAAGTTATGCTAATGCTCCACACCACATCGTCTCAAGCACAGCACACTCCTAGACCGCTGAGGGAGTGGCGACCCAGATAGTTTGCCCTTGAGGGCGGTGCTGCAAAGGAGTTTTGAGTGAAGTCCTTTACAAGAAGCACTCATCATACCCAGTGCTCGAACATCGTCAGTGGTGAGTCTGCAACTGCCCAGCCTCAGGCTTTTTAACTTGTTGACAAGATGCATTTGCTCAGTGATTAAAGGGAGGGTTCCGCCGACGAAATCATTCCAGGAAATGTCCAGTTTTTCCAAGTCTGGGAGAAAAGGCAGCAAAGCAACTAGATGGGAACAAAAAGAAAATACAGATTAGCACATGAAAGGTGGGATGTGTAGTGAATAGGATCCATTGCCCATCCACGCAGACCATAGTTCTGCACTGTGAGAGAACAAAGGGGAAGAGGGCACGCGGGTCTCTCACTCGTGCAATCAGAGAGACTGTAACATCTACATTTCCTATTTCTTGGGACGTTTTCTATTTTTGCCAAGTAACATCACCCTGAAAATGCAGTGGTATCTCTGTATGATTTCACAGAATCTTCTATACGGTTGAAAAAATGGTGATTCTACTGTTACCACCACTGTCGCTCTAAGGTGCATACTAGTCCTTTTATTTTGTGGGTCCCTCCCATATCCACCACCCGGTCACCCTATTGGATCCTCAGGCTGGTGGCCTAGACTGCTCTCTGGGCCAGGACTGCTGAGGTTGCAGGAGCCCACCACCTTTTCTTTTTTGTCTTGATTACCTGAGCATCGCCACCTTCAAACGCTCTTGTTACACTGAAACGGACTAACATGTGGGGATTTAGACTGGCACAAAGCCGGACTGGAACCTTCTCTGCCGTTGCTCATTAAAAATGAAGTCACTCTCTGTGAAAAAGGTGCTCCAAGGCCATCCTTATCTATCTCCGAAGCAACAAGACTGTTGAGTGGTGACGCCGACCCAGAGGCAGTAAAGCCTGTTTGCCTTTAAACATTGGTCTTGCACCTGACAAAGGAGGCGGCAGTCAGAAGCAGCATGCTGAGCTCCTACCTCACAGGCACAGCGACTCCAGGCCTTCCAAAATCCTGAGGCCACGCTTAGGAGTGAAAAATTGTGGGTTTTTTTCCCATTTGCCTTCACAGCACAGTAGCATTTTCATCTTATTCACAGTGATCCTAGCTTTATAAAGCATTAAGTCTATTGTACATATTAAGAAAGGAAAAAAAAAAAAACAGGGCTTCTGGGGCCCACTCTCAGAGATTCTGATTCAGTGGGTTTGGGTTGGACGCGAGTCCCTGCATTTCTACATGCTCCACAAATGATTCCGACATACTGGCGCTTGAGAACCCCAGGCGTGCCTAGAGTTCCCTTTTGGAGAATTGTCCAAAATACAATGGCATATATTTTAATTAAAATAGTCAAGGACTGCTCATTCAAAATGCAGTTCTTTTGCTATATCTTTGTTGGTAGGCACATCTAATTTGATTAAAGGATTGATTTCAAGTTTCTGAGAAAAAGAGGGGGGAAAGTGGCAATGGTGGTGTGGGCCTGGGGTTCCTCACAGTTAAACTCCTCCACAGTGTAACAAAGGGTAGTGATACTTTTGTGTACACAAGTACAAGCAGTAATTTCTGGTAGTTTTACTTTTCATCCCACAGATAACTAAACAACACAACACCACTTTAAATTCCCAGGAAGTTTCTGTTTTATGGCTGAGTGTCACGAGTTTATCTCAAACACAGGAACAGATGTTTCTCAGGGAGCCAGAGGCAACCAGTGGGGAAATAAAAATGCTCAGAAGAAACAAGCAAATGAACTTGCTCAGCTCAAATCTTTGAAGCTTAAAGAAGGATAAGTTAACTTGTGTTTTAAAAAATTTAGTGGTGCAGCTGCCGTTTCTGAGTAGTCTGGGGCCACCCTGCCGCCGACTACTGGGTACCAAGTGAGTGATGACTGTGTTTTGCCTTCTTATTTCAATCTATGGGCCCTGAGTCCATCTCTGTGCAAGGCCAACTGCATACAGACCCATCTCCCTCACGTCCGCTGTTGTTAATCTGCAGTTGTTCAGATCTAGTCCCTTGTCGACAGCCTGCTTGCCCAACTTCTGCAGGAACTGCCCATTTTTCTCCATCCTGCATGCCAGTTCCAGTCCCATTTCTGAAGACAGAGCCTTGGCTGCATTATGAGTATAAAGAAGAATTTGCTGTTAATGACAGATAGCATTGAGGATGCATAATAATCACCAAAAAAAAAAAAAAGGTGAAAAGACTGACAACAACCCTGAATGGGTCCCTTGCAAACCCTGAAGCTTTTACCAGGACCAAACCTCTGTTCCTGCCTCCAGGTGCTTGACACTGACCACTCCCCTGACCCTTCACTTAGGAAAGAGCCCAAGGAAACTCAGTGGCTTTTATTAAGTTATTTTCCAACTTAAATCTGTATCGGCCTCTGTTGTTTACAATAAAAAGTCCCAATGTTTTCAGAAAACATTACCTGTTTGTAACAAGATCATGCATCCCTGTTTTCAAGGAGCTACCTGTCTAATGGAGGGACAGACAAGAAAGCCACAGTTACAATACAGAGAAGTGCAATGGCAGAGGCATGCATAGGGTGCAGGGTACACAGCAGTGACCACAAGTACCTCTGGTCTGGTAGGTGGGTCTTGGCAAGCTTCCAAGAGAAAGTGGTGTGTGATTTACACCTTAGAGGATCAATGGGAGTCAGCCAGGTGGGTGGATGTGAGGAAGGGGTGAGCAAGGGAGGGGTGCAGAGGGAGAATGGTGTTGCAAGGAAAGGTCTTTCTAGACATCCCACTTGGGGGAAACGTGGCCAGTTTAGGAAACTGCACGTGAATCCGAATGTCAGGAGTAGCAGATGAATGTGAGGCTGGAGCAAGGCAGAGGTCGTGGAGAGATAGGTAACTGACCCCAAACACCTTGCAGGCCATGGTTGGGAGTGTAGACTTTCTCTTCAAGGCAAGAAGGTAAGCAGGTGAAGACACCAGCACATCTATGTTTAGAAAAAGCACTCGGCGGCAGTGTGGGGGAGAGGTTGGCAAGAGAGCAAGACCAGAAACAGAAGAAGCAGTTAGGAAGCTGTCACAGTGGTCCAGGCAAGAGAAGAGAACCAGAATAGCAAGGGAGAGGATGATCCAGAATCCGAGAGCCATTTGGGAGGCAGACTTAACATGACTCCAGGAGCCACGGAATTTTGAAAGACACGGAAATACAGAAGACGTGGCTGGCTGGAGTGGCCAGTATTCACCAGCAGGGACAGCCCGCTGCCGGGTGTTGCACTGTTGATTTAATGAATACCTGGTTTCAGGTTCCTGAAGCTCCAAACCACACTTTAAAACAAACACCAACAATTTTCTAACAGACATTGTCTTCCTCTAGAAGTAGACTTTAACTTCCTATTGACAAAAATATATTTAAAACACACCTAACCTGCTTACAGGTAACATGATGTTATTTTAGGTATGTAATACAAATAGTCTCATGGAAGTGAGGGGGGGAATACATGGAACAACACTGGCCACGGGCAGATAATCATTAGAGAGAGACGATCATGGGGCCTAATGCTGTTCTCTATACCTTTGTGTATGTTTTTAATATATTTAATCTAATTAATAATAAATTGATGGCATTGTATATGCCATCATATTGCCAAATAATATGGTGGCCTCTTTGGAGAAAGATTTGACAATATTTATTTTCATAACCCTCAAATTTGAAATTTCTGTTCTGGGAATTTATACTTTAAAAGAAAGCTGAAATTCCATGAAGCAGGGAATAAGGGAGAGGGAAAGCCAAAGATAATCACTGCAGGGCAAAAACAAGAATTTATTAAATAATTATGGAGATGCATATAATGTGATATTATGCAGCTGTTAAAATTATACACAGGACCATTATGAAGTGAATAAGATTTGAGCAATATATGCTCCAGAAGTAGGGTCACTGTTTCATTCAACTCAAGAGGGATTTGGGAGCTTTTATAACTGCCAAACATGCCCGCTCTGGCCCCCTGCTGGCCCCCCTCACTGACTGGTCGCTACCATTGCCCCTCTCATGTCTCATCCTGCTTCCGGGACTTCCTGGCTGCCTCTCAAACACCCAGGTGCAGTCCCGCCTTCGGCCTTTGCATTTACAGTTCCCTTTTCCTGGAAAGCTGTTCCCGCAAATATCTAGGTAGCTGGCTCTACTCATTCCTTCTACATAGCTGGCTTTATTCAGATCTCTGAACCAAGGCTACCACGTGAGAGAACCCTTTCCTCCAACTCTGTCTAAAATAACACTTCCATCCATCCCATCATTCTCCACTTAGCCTGTTTACTTTTCTTCATATTGCTTATCAACGCTGAAATTGTACCTGCATTTGGTTCTTCGTTTACACAAGGTCCTGTTTCTCATGGCTGTATTTTGGACACTTACAAAATACAGCAGCAGGCATGTAGTAGGAACTCAATAAATGGTTGTTGACCAGCTAACTGACCACAAATGCATGCACATGAACAAAAGATCAAAAAGAATCTTGAAGAAATGATCGTTTGTGTTATGACAAAAGGAAATTAGGTATTTTTCTCTACACCTTTCTGTATTATCATAGTACTGTTGACAATTTAAAAGTAAAATTAACAAACTATTTAAATATTTAAGTAACTTAATAAATATTTAGACACAGACTCATACTAGGTTTAGTTTAACCCAATGATCTCTGTAGGGGAAAACATTATTCTAAAAAATAAAGAAGTAACAGCAGTCAGAAGTTTACCAGCGTCTAAGGGGGCAGGCTTCTGTGTCTCATCACTGGGTTGGAAGTCAGTTGTTTCAAGGTCACTGCTTTCTTTTCTGCTTTCGGCTTTGGAGGACCTGAGTTTTGAGCCCCTGAGGAATCTGTTGACAAATGAAGTCCAGGGTTTAGTTTCTCCCTCTGAGGAACTTTTCTTCCTTATTTGACTCATGGTCAAGTTGAAGGAGGTCTTTCTCAATAAGACATCTTGTTGTCTTCTGTTTTCTAGAATTTCTGAGAAGAAAACAAGACTGTCAAGCCTGCATGGGATCAGAACTTCCCTACACGAGTTTTCATTTCTACCTTTTCCTTCCGTTTTCATTGCTGGTAATGTTTAACGTAAAAGTAAGGGTGATGTAACCCAGGATCCAGGAACCAGCAGATGGTAGCAGATGTATATCCAAAGCAAATTTGAATCTTTAACTTTGCCCTATTTTATTGTATGAAATACAGTTCATTACATACCACTTAGGCAAGTACATCAAATGTATCGATGGATTTGATTTTACATTTCAGCAGTCAATTAATTACCTTCTAAGAAAGTTAGTAAAAGATGATATAATAAGGGGACTAAATGGTAATGCAAAAGGATACACAAAAAAAGATGATTTAGCACAAGAGTAAGCTGTCTGGACCCTCACAAAACTGTCTCCCAGAGGAGTTTGCCTTCAGTGACCCCACCTTCCTCTTTGCACGCTGCTTCTTTTTCCCTTGGCATTTTTACTTGCTCTACTCCAGCCCTTTAAAACACATCGACAGTAAAGAATTCATTCATCCCCTCAACAGAACCTGCTATGGGCCAGATATTATTCAAGATGCAAGAGATTCAATGAAGAACGAGACACAGCTCACATCCTCACCTGGTGGGAAGATAGATCTGAGTGCCAACAATTACACTGGGGAAAGAGAGAATTCTGGTTTGGGGGTAGCAAGATATATGGGGAGGGTGGAGGTAAGCAGACAATCTAGTGTGATTTAAAGCTTAAGATTACTGAGGGTCACTCTGTTTTCCCTCCTTGGATTTGCTTACATTTAAAGGAAGTTAAAGATGTAAACTAAAGTGAAAAGACTGTAAATGGAATTTCAGATTCTGTTAACAGAATTTAGATGTTGTTCTTGGGCCAGGGCCCAATATTATTATATTCTTCAAGTTACAATTTTCATGACTTCCTTCCTAAAAAAATAGGTCTTTCTGTAATATTATGTTCCAGAATGGTTCGAAAAACGTTTCACATGGGAGTTCCTAAAAATGACCTGGCAGAGCCCACCTTCACGCCTGGGCGACGGAATGTTCCATACGCCTGGGGTACTATTTTAGAAGTCACAGATGGGCATCCCCTTCTTTTTTAAATTTTCTTTCCAAATTAGATCAGGGTCCACTCAGCCCAGCTGTACCCAGGAAGACGCAGCACTAGAGCTGGACAGTTTCCCCAGGCCACAGCCCCGCAGCCAGCCAGAGCCTCAGTGGTTTGGCTGAGAAAGACCGCTAGCTTATGAATCCAACCACAACCTGCCGTCCTGGCTGCCCCACTGCGATTCCACCATCACCCCACCAATCCGACACTTAACCTCTGTGGTCATACTCACTCAATTTCAGCTTTTGGGGATCTATGCAGAGCCATTCTCTGGAGAGCCATCCCAGTAAATGTTTCACTTTCCCCCTCTCAAAGCGCTGACCGCGACTGCCAAGTCCTAAGAAAACACTACTGGATGGTGTTCCAGGATGTGGTAGTGTTTACCCAAGTGAAACCCCACCCGGTTGGGAGGCCCCGCCGGGTTCTCTGTGCAGATGAGTCTACTTCAGGGCAGAATGGGAAGGGCTGGGCAGCCAAGGAAGGCAAGAAACTGCACTGGACTCAAGGGAACTGAGGAGGACAAAAAAGCATGGTGGGCAAACCAGAAAGGTAAGAAGGAGAGAAACACGAGAGAGGCTCACAGGGAATCAGAAAAGGAGCACGTATGAGGAAGGCAGACATATGAGCTAAGGGGGAAAGCACCAGCAGATTTCTTGCTATTCAGTGGAAAAGGTTACCACACTCACGGTTAGAAAAAAAAAGTTTTTTCCAAATGTGTTTGGGAGATTGCTCTTGATATACAAGCTTCAACAAGTACTCAGGCTTCCCATGCTAATTCAAGCTTTAAGACTGCCTTTTCTTTTCCCTTTGTCTCCACACTGGGTTTAACTTAGTAAAGGAAAACCCTGAAAAATGACTTTGAGGAAATTTGCAGATCACAACATAACCGCTAGACCACAGCAGCTAAAAACTGGGATTTTGTCTCTTCTTCCAGGATCAGAAGAATTCACTCAGGAGCCCTTTGGGAAAACCGAGGGCTGGCATTTCAGTTTGACTTCACTATGTTGATTGAGCAGCTACTTTTGATGTTCACTCTATTGTCACCAGACAAGGTTCTTTGTCATGAAACACCAAGGATAATAAACAGATATGACATACTATTTCTCTTGTGCTTAAATTATTTGTTTTTGCAAAAGTGAGGAATACCTTTTCTTTCTTTTCCAGCCTTAGGTTTGGGCTTAACATACACTTGACATTTTTAAGGAACGCTTTCAAAGGCCTTAAAATTTTTTATCCAGTTTCAGAGTGAATCATATTTTCAGTGCTTGTGAAAGGGAAATGCATTTTACTTTCTCCACAAAACTTCATTAAAAAGAAAGGAAATCGTGACGCATGCTTACATGAATGAACCTTGTGGACATTATACGAAGTGAAATAAGCCAGTCACAAAAACACAAATACTGCATGATTCCATTCACATGAGGTATCTAGAGCAGTCAAATTCATAGGCACACAGAGTGGTGGTTGCCAGGGTTGAGGGAGGGATAAATGAAATGGGGAGATATTTAAATGGTGCCCAGTTTCAGTTTTGCTAGATGAAAAAGTTATGGAGATCTGTTCCAAAACATACTTACAAATGGCTAGGAATTGTACATTTAAAAGTAATTAAAATGGGTCCTGGCTGGTGTGGCTCAGTGGATTGAATGCCAGACTGAAACTGAATTGAAGGCTCACTGGCTGGATTCCCAGTCTGACCACGTGCCTGGGTTGCAGGGCAGGTCCCAGTAGGGGGCGCTCAAGAGGCAACCATACATTGGTGTTTCTCTCCCTCTCTTGCTCCCTCCCTTCTTCTCTGTCTAGAAATAAATAAAATCTTTTTAAAAAACATTTAAAAATTACTAAGACGGTAAATTCTATATGCTTTTTTAAAACCACAATTGAAAAAACATACCTATTAAGTATATAAAGTGACTCAGAGGACTAGGGCTCTCTAAATAAAAAGAAGTTTTAGGAATACCTTAATTAATTTCAGCTTTTATTTTCCTTTTAACTTATACACAAGTGTGATTTTAAAAATCCAGGCTTAAATATGTCTAAGTAGGTTTTAATAAGTAAAAAACAAAAATCCTAGGTAATAAAAAGAATTTAATTCAGTCACTCAGTTCTAAAGCATTCTGGTGGCATTCAGCGCCTTGAGTTACGTCTGATGGACTTGGTTCAGCCTTATCCAGAACTCTTGTCCCCAAAAATGCATTATTGTAGATCTTTTCCTAGCATTTCAGTTAATACTACTATTCTCAAATAATTTAAGCAGGAAAGGACTTTATTAAAAGGATGACAGAACTTCTATTAAAGGGAGAGCAGAGGTGAATATCTCCACTCCTTTTGAACCTATTTAAACAGTGCTTAAGGGATTAAAAAATACTTCACAAATCTATAAAGTTAAAATCTAAAATAAATCTAAAATACTTCACAAATCTATCTAGTTAAAATCTAAATCAAAGTTAAAATCTAAAACAAATCTAAAATACTTCACAAATACTTATACTTTACTTTATAAGGATAAAGTAAACATACTTTATAAGGATAAAGAGAACTAGATAGATGTCAACATAATTTTGGAATCTAAAACATAAGGATGAGTTAAACTGACTTTACAGTAAAGGGCCTGCAAAGGTTGGGGAACAAATTTTTCAAACTTCAGAATACCAAAAGGCTCAGTAATTGAGTCAATGATTATGCCACGCAGCTTTGAGGGTAGAGTTGAAAAAATAGGATGATTAAAAATTTGTAAGTTATGACATTAAATTCCATTTCTCATGCAAGGACAACCAGGAGAATGCCTTTTCCCCACCTTAGCAAAAGGTAGAAAGTTTCTTTTCAGGACAGGTTGAAACATACGGGATCTGGACTCAGACACTGGAAATGTTTTGAGCACCTTATTGGAAAGGGAGGTTAAGTGAAGTCTACATATTGAACCATGAGACCCCTCCCCATTCTCCCTTCAGTTCCTCTAAGAATACAATGGCAACCAAGCCTAACCACCCTCTTCTACCACCCAATAGAGGTTTATGGGAGGACCACTATCTGGGGACACTGATCAGCCCAAGAGAAAAGACCTGTAGATATTAACTATTGAGAGTCTCTCAACTAAATGAACCTGGCTCTGTAGGACAGATTGACAAGTCCTACTTATATACACAGAACTCCCAATATAATGCCAAATTCTATACACGCTTGGAGGGCCAAAAATTTCAAGATAGTTGGGAAAAGACATTGACATGAAAATGAGATGCAGAACCTTAGAAAAAGTGACTCAGAGAAAATAAGGACAATGTAGACCGAAGAAAGGAATTCCTAAAATCACTATTATATTTAGAGAGTTAAGGGTCCATAAACTATGAAGCAGAAGATGCAAGAAAGGGAAAATCCAGAGAACAAAGGAAAGTCTAGAAATTTAAGATGTGATAGGTGCTGTTCAAGATTAAAGTGGCAATTGTGCAGTTGTGAATCTATCAAATCCTCCAACAACAACCACCTCCACAAGTGCACAGTTATCTGCTATAAAAATAATACTCTGTGAGTTGTGGCAGACCCTTCTACGTGGTGTGGGCCCAGCTCCCACTCGGAGATGCACAGGACCCACACTCACAGATAGGTTCTTCCGTGGGTAATCAGATTTGCCAATATACTTAGGCTGTTCTGAGGTTTGCTCTGCTAAAAATACCCTCACCTTGCCAATGCTTATTTAACTTCCTAAAATCCATGCTGAGCCTTGCAGGGGCCAGTGTAACTGCCTGCCTATTCATTTGTTAATGTCCTTCTTCTGTGATGTAATGAGGGGCATTGGCTCCTTTGTGGTAGCCTGGATAGGAAGAACCATCTTGAAATATAAGGAGTTGTTATTAGAATAAAGGCCTGTCATGGTGGAGGCCGAGGCTTTGGCTTCTCTTGAGAGAAAAGCCAGTCGGTTGTCCTTATTCCTCCACCAGACTCAGTAGTCTGTGTGTATGTTTTAATTCATCCATAATAACGCAGACACTGCTGGTCAGTGTCTGCTTCAGTGAGTTCTAAAATACAAAGACAGGACTGCTTTATTGACAGCCATAAGACCCACATGACATCGGTAAGTGGACAGGAGGAAGTACAAAGCCAGCAAAGGGTCTTCTAGAGCACTGAATGCCAGCAAACTCAGTCCAACTGCCAAAGGCACTCACCCTGAAATCTAAATGTCCCCACTCAGCATAGAAAGCTAATTGAGGTTTTTTGGGAACAATGCCAGAGCTGGAAGGGCATTCTAAGGGGGACGGCAAAAGAAAGGTTAGATGGTGTGGAACAGTCTGGGCCCTATTAAATCTCAGAACTCAGCAACTGAATCTCTTTTCCAGGACAAAGTTCCTCACAGAGGAGACTATGCTGGGGGTAGAAGCTAGATGGAGCAACACAGAGACACAAGGGGAAAAGCAAGAGAAGATCCAGACAAAGAAAGTGAAGAGACAGAAAAGGTAGTTTCAGAAAACACAAGGCAATAATGTTCAACTATGATCACAATAGAAAAGCCATGGAGTGAGGACGCAGTCCTCACTCACCCTCCCCTCCTGAGGCACACCATGTGGGCCTCTTTCTAGGGCTGCTTGAGGTATTCTCATGAAATGGCAGGTGACTTCCCAGAGCGCATGATTCACGAGTGAGAGCAAGGAGAAGCCTGGGGCCTGGTCACACCGTAGTCCATTCCTAAGAAGTGAGTCAGTGAGTCCAACCCACACTCATGGCAAGGGGAGTTAGGTTCTACCCTTTGAAGGAAGGAATATCAAAGAATCTGTGGACATTTTAAAACTGCCAGCGATGTACAAAGGATTAGAAAGAAAGAGATGTGAGTAGAAAGAGATATGAACAGGCAAAAACAAAACAACAGTCGTATAAGGGAATCCCCTGAAGAAGAAACTCAAAGCAAATACTAAAACTTTTAATTTATGAAACTATTTCTGGAATAAAATATGGTTTACACCTGCATATTTAAATGGCACACCTAGGGAAGTCTATCTGGGATGGATAACACCAAGATATATTCAAGTAAAATTAATGACTTTTAAGGAGAAAGAAAGAAAAGGCAAATAGATCAAGTCATTTGTAAGGGAAAGACTTTTCAACATCAGTTTTTTTTTTTCCACACAGGGGTAAGGATTAAAAAAATAAAAGAAGAAAAGAAAGGAATATGTAAACAGAAAGGCACATGCTTTAACCAAAGCAAAAGTGGAGAAATACACACATTTACAGTGATTTTACTTTTTTAAATTTTTATTTTATTTTTTTATTTTTTAGAGAAAGGGGAAGGGAGGGAGAAAGAGAGGGAGAGAAACATCCATCGGTTACCTTCCACTCATGCCCTAACCAGGAATCAAACCAGGGACTGAACCACAACTAAGGCATGTGCCCTGACCTGGATGGGGAATCAAACCAGCCACCCCTCGGTTCAGGACAATGCCCAACCAACTGAGCCACACAGGTGGGGGCCAGTGAATTTCCTCTTGATGGAGGAAAAGACAATAGAAAGACAGAGAGTGGCACTAGGTAAGTATAGGGTTTTAAAGAGCTGAAGTGAGAACTGGAAGACTTTCAAAAGCGGGGGTCTCACTTCTTCTGATACATGGTGTGCCTTACACCATGAATTATACACCCAAACTCTCTTTCAACCCTCTTCCAGTGGATTTTTCCTACTGCAGAAACTACAAACTTAAAACTTTCCCAGCCTACCTTGAAGCTGGGTTCTGGGTGTGAACTAGGTTCTGCAGATCCCTTGCATTTGTACAAGCCTTGACTTTGCACTGAGGTGCATGGGGGAGGGGCAGGTCGTGTGACATCCAATTTCCTGATGTGTGTGGTTTCTAGCCAGCAGCTGTGGCAGCTGCCACCAGTTTCAACAGGCAGCATTGTGATAGTGATAGGGCACATTTTCTTGGTGGCCTAATTATGTGCGGTGGCTTTGAGTTTTTCCTTGAAATACAACTTAGAATCCATTTCTGCATGATTCTGTGGACCAAAATGGGACCACGTACTGAATCTAACAAGCTCAGGAAAGGAAACCTGCAGAAGAGGTTTTACAAACTCTGAGACTTTTAGTAACCACATAGGATGATCTGAAATTAACACTCCTTTTTTTGTTATATTTTATTGATTATGCTATTACAGTTGTCCCATTTCTCCCCCATCATTCCCCTCCATCCTGCACACCCCCTCCCACCCACATTCTGCCCCTTTAGTTCATGTCCATGTGTCATAAGTTCTTTAGCTTCTACATTTCCCACACTATTCTTGCCCTCCCCCTATCTATTTTCTACCCACCGTCTATGCTACTTATTCTCTGTACCTTTTCCCCCTCTCTCCTCCCCCCACTCCCCTGTTGCTAACCCTCCATGTGATTTCCATTTCTGTGTTTCTGTTCCTGTTCTAGTGTTTGCTTAGTTTGCTTTTGTTTTAGGTGTGGTTGTTAATATCTGTGAGTTTGCTGTCCTTTTACTGTCATATTGTTTATCTTCTTTTCCTTAGATAAGTCCCTTTAATATTTCATAGAATAATGGCTTGGTGATGATGAACTCCTTGAACTTGACCTTATTTGAGAAGCACTTTATTTTCCCTCCCATTCTAAATGACAACTTCTCTGGATAGAGCAATCTTGTATGTAGGTCTTTGCCTTTCATGACTTGGAATACCTCTTTCCAGCCCCTTCTCACCTGTAAGGTCTCTTTTGAGAAATCAGCTGACAGACTGATGGGAACTCCTTTGTAGGTGACTGTGCCCTTATCCCTTGCTGCTTCTAGAATTCTCTCCTTCATTTTAATCTTGGCTAATGTAATGATGATATGCTGTGATGTGTTCCTCCTTGGGTCCAACTTCTTTGGGACTTTCTGAGCTTCCTGGACTTCCTGGAAGTCTATTTCCTTTGCCAGATTGGGGAAGTTCTCCTTTATTATTTGTTCAAATAACTTTTCCACTTGTTGCTCTTCCTCTTCTTCTTCTGGTACCCCTATAATTCGGATGTTGGGACATTTAAAGATGTCCTGGAGGTTCCTAAGCCTCCCCTCATTTTTTTGAATTCTTGTTTCTTCATTCTTTTTGGATTGGATGTTTGTTTCTTCCTTCTGGTCCACTCCATTGATTTGAGTCCCAGTTTTCTTCCCATCACTATTGGTTCCCTGCGCGTTTTTCTTCATTTCATTTATTGCAGCCTTCATTTGTTCCTCTAATTTGTGACCAAAATCAACCAATTCTGTGAGCAACCTGATCACCAGGGCTTTGAACTGTGCATCTGATAGGTTGGCTATCTCTTGGTCGCTTAGATGAATTGGCTCTGGGGCTTTGATTTGTTCTCTCGTTTGAGCCATTTTTTGGGGGGGGTCTGGTCAGGGCTGTTACGTAGTAAGGGGCGGAGCTTTAGGTGTTCACCAGGGCAGGGCAGCCCAGCATCACTGGGTTGTGATGCTGTATATGGGGGAGGGGTCTCAGTGTCTTCAGGCTTCACTTCCTGGCGCTGGGGTCCTGGGCCAGGAGCTCCATCCTGCTCCCTGTTTTCGCCTGGATTATCTGCACATGAATGTGGGACCACCTGGTCAGCCAGCTGCCTTTCACCTGGGGCCTGATAGCTGCTGCCTGCAGGCCTGGGTCCACCAGCCTCTGCTTCCTCCTGCCGCAAATCTGCCCCTCTTACTGGTCTGGATGAATGATTGTCGGACCTCCATACAGTTCAATTTTCTCTCAGTTCTGGTTGTTTTCTTGTTTCTAAATCCTTGTTATCCTTAATTTTGGTTGTGTGAGGAAGCACAGTGTGTCCACCTGTTACAGAGCAACAGAAGGTCCGTTATTGTCCGCCGCCTTATGGAAAGATGTCTCTCAAAGCCAGAGATTTGTGAAAATGAAAGGAAATGTTTATTAATGCTATACAAAGTAGTGACTTAACATCTTCATTAAAATATCAAAGTCCTTTAGGATACCCACAGATGCCCACAGTGCTTCCTATCTCCCTCTGCCCTAATTCAGGGTACCATAATTCAGGAAGAGAAGCACACGTCCGGGATCCAGGCTCCTGAACTGTCAGCTATGTCGTCATCCAGGCAGGATCTCTAATTAATCCAAAGCCATGTGGCACTTTCTCATGGCCTACTGGCAAAAGTCCTTCCCCACTTTCTTCCAGGCAAAGTCTCTCTTGCTGCCAGGTCATGCAGCCAAAGGGAGCACCCCAAAGCCACGTGGTCCTTCTTCTACCAAAGCTGTGGGGAAGGGGTCCCCACTCTGGCAAAACCTTGTGGCTCTCCCTCTTCACCAAAGCTGCAGGGGTCTGCACTCCGGTGAAACCACGTGGAATCTCTCCCTCTGGCAAAGCTGCAAGAAGGTCTCCACTCGGACAAAGCCAAGTGGCAATTCTCTGCTAAAGCCACATGGTGATTTTTCCCTCATAGGGCTGTGGGTCCTGCACTCTGGTGAAACCGCGTGGATCTTCCCAATGGCTGCCGCATCTCAGTTTAATCCCAGCACCAAACCTCCTGTACCCCCATTTCTGACTCCTCCTACAATCAGTTACACCTGCCAGCATTCCCGTATATTTCCAAGGTTATTGGTATGCCATCATGAGTCTGGGCAGGTGTGTCCCCATTTTCTGGAGCCAATCTTCTCCAAGCTCCCGCACAGGCGCTATAACTTGGGGTTCCTCCCCCAGTCACATCTTGGGGGGAGTCCTTTCCATCCCCACCTGGCTCAGAGCTTAGCCACAGCTATTTAACAGATCTAAGCCACCAGCCAAAGGCTATAGATATGTTAAATGACCATGCCATGGATTAGCAGCTCTGCATGTCCCTGCTTCATGTGTCCCTTCCCCCAACTCATACCTGTGGGGGAAGGAGTGAGGACATCTTATATGTCCCTCTAATATTTCCTGGACACTCTCAGTTCTGGGCCCCATTCCAAATCCCTATTTTTGGGGCCCCCCTCCTGGCTGCACCCTGCATCACACCTACGCCTCCATCTTGGCCAGAAGTAACACTTCTTAACTAAATCAAGTCAGGGTGGGTAGTCATGTCCTAGGCCTGTATCTTCCTTGACAAAGGTCAATCTTTACCTTAACTGAGTCTGTCTATTGTATCTTTGCATCTTTGATAACATAATGTTGTAACGTCAGAGGAATCCTATTTTTCCAGACCCTTCAGGGCACAATCTCCCAACAAAGCAGGCAACCCCTATTGCTATCTTGTTCCTCATTACCATGTCTGTGTCCTGTAAATGTTAATTGTTAACTATCCTATACCCACCGATGTAAAAGATGCATGTGTCCATCTGTTTTACTTTTCATCCAAACTCAGAGATTTTCCTGCTTTGTTTTATTTCACCTTCCTAATCTACTACCAATGGATTTCATGTAACTCTCCTCCTGCCCCCTCCTTTGATTCTAATGTATAAAATAAACTGCAAAACTGCCATTCTCTGTAGTGTTTTTATCAGTCTGTTGAGACTTTGATTCCCAGCAATTGTCATCAGTTTGGCTCAAATAAATTTATACAAATACTCTACAGGTTTGGACATTTCTTACCTCAGCAATTCCATAAGCAATTCAATACCTGTAACAAGTCCCCTTCTACCAATCAAGCCAGAGCAGACCCTGATCTTTGCTGAAGGGCCTGCCCGATACCCTGGAATGGCAGGAGGTCGTGGGGGCACTGGAGGAGCCACCCAACTCCGTGAGCTCATGACAGGGTTAGGTGCTCATCTCCCAACTTGGTAGAGCCTCTCCCAACCAGGAGGAACTTGGCGCCACCCACAAGGGCTGCTGGGGTCAAGAAAAGCATGACAGGAGGGTGGTACTTGACTGTTAAGTGTTAATAGTAAGTTTTAGAATAAAGATTGAAATCTTCAATAAAGCCCACAAGGCCCACACAGTGTGGTTTCTATGTGTTTCACAAGCCTGATGGACTGACTGTTCCTGCACATTCCCTGGCCCAGCCATACTGGCCTTTTCTTCTTCAGATGCACTCTGCCCTCCTCTGCCTCAGCGCTGCATCCCGGGACATTCTTTAACTAGCCACTCCTACTTGTTCCTAAATCAATCCTCCCATCAAGTCTCAGACGTCAGGATGTCTCTGTTACAGGCTCTCTTTGAAACCGGAAAAGCCAGTGTTTGTGCTGCCTGTCACCTAACAGACCCAATAAGCAGAGACAGGGACTGAATCTTTATGGGTGCTTTATTCAGATGGCCGATGATCTGAGAAGACAGTGGGTTTGTACCCTAACAGACCATCTTAAATTCCATTTTAAACTGACCCTTTTTATAAAGAGAAGGAAAGTGTAGGTAAGGGGTTTGGAATTCAGGGGAAAAGTTAATTAGATAAAAGCTGCAGCGTACTTTCATCTGTGCCCTGGGTAGTGGTCTTTATCCATGTCCTGGGTGGTGGACATTTCACCCTGGAGCACAATGACTCAGATATCATCCTGAATGGCTTGCAGTCCTCCCGAGGCACAAAGGTGGAACTGCTTATGGTCTCCTGGAGTCAGGGTGGGTCATACCTTCAGTTCCTGAAACAATAGCTTTTTACATACATTGATTACTAAGCTTATTAGCTATTACCTGAAACTAAAATTTTTCCAACATTTGAGTCCGCCATCATTTGACATCTTCTACCTCCCTTTATAATACGAGTCAGAGCCAGAATTAAATACTGATTTATATTAGTCAAAAATAGATGCCTGCCCATGAGAGCAGACTTTGCCTTGTGCACTAGCATATTCCCAGTGTCTAACAGTGCTTTGCACATGGTTGGTGTCCAATAAGTATAGTTTGAGTGAATACACTCCATCTTCCTGCTCCAAATGTGTTGTATCTCTATCCGAATATGTGTCCCTATGATTGCTGCTACAAGGGAAGACAGCTTGGAGAACTGGCCACCAATATTTTTCACCCTCATTGAGGACATCTTTTTATTGCTTTTAGAGAGAGAGGTCGGGAGAGAGAAAGAAAGAAGAGAAATGTTGATAAGAGAAAGAAACATTGGCTGGTTGCACCCCAACCAGGGATTGAATCTGAGACACACCAGCCAGGGATACCCACTGATTCCTAAATACTTCTGCTTGGGAGTGACATGCATCTTTTCCACTAACATTTTATTGACCAAAGTGAGTCATGAGGCCACCTACATTCAAAGGGTGAGCCAGGAAGGGGAAGAGAACTGCAAACGTTGGTCAGCTGCAGCCCTCCTACCCAAGAAGCTGACCTTAACATTGATGTCAGTTTAGAGGGAAGTATTGATAATCCGTAACTAGTGATTTAAATTTTACTTCCTAAAACAAGAGCATTGCATTCTTTGCTCTGAGGCATATTTTTCCCATCTTGCTTTTATTGTGATGTTCTCTACTGGCTAATGTGCTTTCTTATTTTGGCAGTCCTAAGTTCAGGGCTTTACCACAAATGTCCCTGTGAAAAGGAACTTAAGGTCAATAGCAGAATGTGCTTATTTGAGCTGGCCCATCATCTATTCACTGCCTTAATGAGAGCAAGCAGACTGAGTGAAGGGACTGAGATGAGCCCCTTCCTGGCTCACCCTTTGTTACACATGAACTATGGATGTGCTGTTGCTCTTGTTCATTTGCTCTTGGAGCTCTGCAGAATGGGGCCTGCATCAATCATCAACTATGCATTTACTCAACACCTGTTACCTACAATTCCTTTACCAGGAATTGATAAGTGCAAAGAAACACAATTTTTGGCTCTTGTCCTCAAGGAAGTAACCTTCCAGCTGAGGAAACAAGGTGTAAAGCTACCCACTATTACCAAAACTCATGACTGTGTATGTTTGAGTACAGAGTTGGTGGCCAGGCAATAAAAGAACTTCAGAGGCAAGAAAGCTCCATGTAAACAGTTGTGTAGTCAGGAGCTTTGAAGGATGTAAAGGGTGAGCTGGGCTTGCAGGTGGTGGGTCAGGCAGCAGAGAATGGGTCTCCTCCTAGGCCTGGGCATTTTGAAGGAGAGCCTGAGAGAGGAGGAAACAGAGGAACGAGAACAGCAACTGCAATGGAGGAGAGAGAGCATTGACGGATGTGGGGAGGATACTGCTGAGGTAGCAGGAGGAGAAATATTGAAAGCAGAGCATTCCCCTGGGTCCAGTCATGCCAGTTCTGACTTCCAAGTTTTCCTCAGGTCATACTTGTACCTGGCATTCCAGAAATTTTACATTCTCCAGGAAGTCTAGCATTGGGATTAATATCTGAATTCCACTCCACATTAGACATTTTTGTGTCCTGTCTGACATACTCAAAATTTAACAAACTATTTTAAAGATCTTTTTACATTAGCATAGAGGTATCTGTCTGAGTTTTAAAATAATATCCACTATATGGAATATCATAATTTATATAATCTGTCCTCTATTCACTCATATGGTAAATACCTCAATGAACATCTTTCTGAATGTCGTATATCCTCTTTCCCCATCGTGCCCTCAGTCTTCATTTTGATGTGATTTCTTCTGACCAAAATGTTGAGAGAAATATCTTAGCCTGCACTTTATTAGGATATGTCAGGATTGATGGATTTGAGGCAGTAAAACTGAGTTGGTAGGGATTTTTGCAGGACATACAGATAGATGTGCATTTATACCTATGAGAGTTTAACCAACTAAGAAGTTAGAAGAAACAGTGGACATAAAGACTACCCTCAGTGCTTGCTTCAGCAGCACATACCCTAAAGGGTGATGTGCAAATTTGTGAAGCATCTCTGATTTTATTTTCCTTTCAAAATACATTTTGGCAGGTAAGTAGGCATACTATTCTGAAAACCAAGAGCTTTGTGCCATATTAAAACAATTTTAGAGAACCGATTCTATTCTAAAATGACTCATTCTGATAATAAAGCTTCAGATCTGCAAAAGAGGGGTAGCTTGAGGGGGCAGAGAGTGAGAGAGGCTACCCTTACTTCTGACATCAGTTGCAAGTTCAGGGTTCCTAAGACCACTTTTAGGGTTGATAATTTCCTGGAATAACTCACAGAACTCACTGACAGCTATTACACTATGGTTATGCTTTCATAGAGCTAAAGGATACAGGTTAGAATCGGGCAAGGAAAAAAGAAGTACATAGGGCAAAGGCTAAGAAAGTATGAAATGCTGAGCTTCTATTTTCCTCCCCCTGCAGAGTCATCACACTGTCACTTTCTTGGATTGATGTGTGACTATGTACATTGAGTATAACCAACCAAGGAAGTTTAGCCAAGCCTTGGTGTCCAGAGTCTTTACGGGGGTCTCATCCAGGAAGTGATCTCAGGTTCCAGCCCCTCAAGAGATCAACTATATGACTGGAAGCCTAGAACCATTTCATATCGGGCTGGCCCAATGCCCCAGGCAAACAAAAACACTCCTTTCAGGAAGCTGAGGACAAAAGCCAGACCTCTTTTTCTAGTACAGGTTAGATTCTTTACTACACAATACCAAACACTTAATCAGTTCCATTATATTTTTCTAGGGAAATATCTAATTATTAATGTCCAATATCTTTCCTGAGAAAGTTATTACTTAGTCAGACAAAATGGGAACAACCACCGATTTGCTTGACAGCAAAAAATGTCCTTGACTGCAACTGGCTGTATTCTTTTTCAAAAAAATTTATCGGGGTGACACTGTTTCATACAGGTTTCAGGTACACAGTTGTATGACCCATCAATCTGTACACTGTATTGGGGTTCACACCACAAGTCAAGTCTCCTTCATCACCAGGCTGAATGCTTCAGATCCACATCTGACCACCAGTTGCACACAGCCCTCAGAAACAGCATCCCTTACTTACAAATCACCTGTCTCCTGCTCTGCAGTGGCAGGATGCAGTTACACAGGGATGGATGGAAACAGAAACAATCTGAAAAAATTCTGGAGTATGAGAAAGGAGGGATTTTTGCCGTTGGAATTTTGCTCTTTTTTTTTCCTTTATAAAAAAAGTATGCAGTTAACCTCAAGAACCCAAGCTCACTCCAAACCTACTGACTTTTTTGTTCCATATATAGGCTTTATGTAATTTATACATTAAAGGAAGTTAGACCCTTTCTGGAAGTACAGTCACCACCAATTACCAAATTCCGCAGCTAGGAGCAGTATCATTTATACACAATAGTGGTTTTCTGCTGCATAATTACATTAAATTAATTCCCTGGTTTGGGCATGACAGGAAGATCATGTTCTGCCCTAAAAGAACTTTTGATGACTAACTTGTTGTCTAGGAAAGTAATGGAAACTGTTGTCATTCAAGAAAAATGTGGTCAGGCGACTGTTCCCTTGATTGCTAAAGCAACTCCAGGTGTTTTATTTAGTCGGCCAATTTTGAGAGTAGTCTGGCCATAGAAAGGATTTTTTTAAATCCAATAGTAGATGTACTTGGATCCTTTACGGCTTTGGGGACAAATGTTAATTAGATACATAAATATTCCTTGTAATCTTTGGCCTCATAGCCATTTTTTCCAGGATAGAATTTCTGAGACTCCAGCTATTTGACATGGTAAATATTTTATAAAACTTGAAAAGCTGTCGACACTCTTTCAGTGGTACTCTTATAAAACAGAATAGCTGTTCAGCTGCGTGCCAGGACATAAGTGAGGTCCAGTAAGACATGAGTTCAAAGTCTCCTCGAGAGAAGAGATTTGGGGCCAATAAAAACCCTTTCACTGAAGTGCTTGAATTGAAAACAATTTCATAACAATATTAAGATGTTATTTGTTCTTCACTTGTATATTCTCATGATTGTACAGTGGAGTTTTCCAGAGGCTACACGACATCTGGTGTCACAACAGATTAAATGAAGAAGTGAAACGGGAAAAGTAATTGTTTTCCAGTTTCAGCCTGTCACTACCAGAACCAATAAGTAGAGACAAGGATTGAATCTGTATGGATGCTTTATTCAGATGGATGGCAGTCTGAGAAGATGGCAGCTATGTATCACAAAAGACCATTTTACATTTCATCTCAATCTGAACTTTTTTATAAGGAGAAGAAAAGTGTAGGTAAGGGTTTGGAATTCAGGAAAAATTAAAGCTAAAGTCTGGCAATTTTTCCAGCATCCTTTCATCTGTTGACCTATGATTCTGGTTTGGTTTTTTTGGGTTTTGTTTTGGGGGCTTTTTATTTTTTTGCATTCTCTCTCTCTTTTTTTATTTTAATTGTTGTTCAAGTACAGTTTTCTGCCTTTTACTCCCATCCCAGCCCACCCCCTTGTTGACCTGTGGTTCTTCATCTGCATCTGGGCTGTGGAATTCTCTCCCTGGGGCACAATGGCTCAGACACCATCTTGATTGCTTGCAGTCCTCCTGAGGCACAAAGGTTGAATTGCCTGTGGTCTCCTGGAGTCAGGGTGGCTCATATCTTCAGTTCCTGGAAAAATAGCTTTTTACATGCATTAATTACTAAGCTTATTAACTATAACTTAAAACTAAAAAATTTCCAACACTTGAGAAGCAGATAGGAGAATCCACTGTCTTCTTTTAAGCCAACCATTAGAGAGATTGGCAAAAATGGAAAACAATGCCATTCTTCTCATTAAATTTTTTTGAAAATATATTTTTCTAAAAATATGTTCTCTATATTAATATGCAATGAGTTTGTTACTTAAAAATTAATTGATAAATATGTTTTTTTAATTCTAGGTTTTAATTTCTAATACATTAAATGCTATTGATACACAAATTTTTTTTGAGGCATTTAATGCATTTTAAGAACAAAACAGATCCTCATACCAGAATAGTTTGAGAATCACTGGTGGAAGGGAAATGTATGGTTGGCGGGGAAGACAAAGGAGGCTGTGCCAGTTGCCCTGAGAAGAAGCTGAAACCTGAAGCCAAACTTCCCCTAAAAAATCATGCAACACTTCACCCCATCTGCATTACCCCTTACTCACCAATCCCCGATTGCCACACAACCCTCTCCCACCTTTTTTCCTACAAAACTCCTTCCCAAGAACAAAGGGATGCGACTTCCCTGGCCTGCGTGCGTCCTGCCGTACTAGGGAACTCCCCCCAGAAGTGCTCCCAATAAACTTTTGTTTGCCTGACTAGTGGCTCACTCTCATTCTTCCTTGGTGAATACCTTACAGGAAAGAGCAAAGACTTTGAATGGGAACATCCCTACTAGCCTCTCTCCACACATCCCCCTTTGAAGAGCACACAACATGTACACATACATCAATCAAGCTCTTTTTCATCTCTACTTAAGGAAAAAAATTGTCTAATTCAGTAAGTATATATTAAATGACTCAACAAAGCAATTGAAAGGAAAAGCATTCCCCAAGTGAATAATGACGATGGAGGAAACCAGAATATGTCACCCTAAAATATGCCTCTTTGAGATACAATTATTTTGAGCTGAAACAGCAAACACAGGCAAAACTCTTTCTACACTTCATCTTTTCTGCATCAAAGCAGCACATAAATTCCCCTTTACTGGAGATGATTCTAGACTCTGACCAGCTCAGACATGGCACCAGAGGAACCTGCAAACAGACCTTACTTCATTAGCTCCCTCGCATATATTTACCTTCCCACAGTTCGCTGCATTGGAAACTGAAAGCCACCTGCCTTCACCTTGTCATTTCCCTGCAGGTGGGTTGTTTTTCTGTTGAAAATGCTTTATAAGCAGGAGTTCTAAGCCACTTTTTGGTTGCTCTTTCTCTTTCCCTGAGTCTCTCCCATGCTTGTATGAGATATACATGTTAACAAACTTCTGTATGTTTTTCTTTTATTAATCTGTCTGTGTTACAGGGACACCAGAGAACATAAAAGACTAGGAAGAAAGATTTTTCCTCTCCTGTAAACATACTTAGTTTAGAAGCAAGGAAGGAAAACCACAAAATAGGAACTATATGCAAATGATTTCTAGATTAGTTTGGTATTATGCTGTATTTGCATGTATGCTCAACTGTATTTGAACATTCAAAAATTTTAGTTTTTCTATTAGTTTATCATGAGTGCTTTAATCCTTTTGTTTCAAATATGTACAATTATTTTCTTTTTTCTTCTCCAGTTTTATTAAGGTATATTTTACTATAATAAACTGCACATATTTAAAATGCATTGTTTGATGAGTTTTGACACATGTATATACCTGTGAAACTATCACAAGATAATGAATATATTCATCATCCCCAAAAAAGTTTCCTCATGCTCTTTTGTAATTCATTCCATACCCTTACTTCCATCCTCATGTATTTATCTGCTTTCTGTTCATGATAGTTTGCATTGTCTAGAGTCTTATATAAATAAAATCATACAGTCTGTACTGTTTGCAACATTATTTTGAAATTTTTCCAATTAGAATTTATTAGTAGCTTTTTGGTGAGTAGTATTCTATTGAACAAATTTACCAAAACTTGTTTATGCATTCACTTGTTGATGGACACTGGGTTGTTTCCAGGTTTTGGCTATTGCAAACAAAGCTATGAACATGTGTGGACAAGTCAGTGTGTAAACATGTTTTTATTTTAATTCAATCATATGGCAGATGTGTGTTTAATTTAATAAGAAATTGTCAAATTGCCAAACGGTTTTCCAACGTGATCACACCATTTTACACTCCTGTCAGCAGTGTGTGAGAGAGTTCCGATAGTTCCGCATCCTTGCTGATACTCAGTGTGGTCAGCTTTTTAAATTTTAGCCAATGAAAGGTATGTAGTGATAACCTGTTATTTTTGCTCTACCTCCTGACTGTCCTATAACACCACTGTTTCCAAATTTTCTAAATGTTATTCCTCATTCAAGGCCAAGCACAATGTGGTATGTTCTTCAACGAAATATTAAGCATTTGTAAATAAATAAATGAGTTCTTCATTTGTGCTCATAAGGAAAATCTCTAAGATACACGAAGTGAAATAGTAATGTCTGACATATATTACAGTGCTTTCTATAGGCCAGGCACTATTCTAAGCATTTAATATAGGTAGACTGGCTCATTTAATCCTTACAATGACCTTAACAGGCAGGTACTCATATCTTCCTCCAATTTAGAGGTCAGGAAACAGTCCAAGGTCACATTGGTAATCAATGACAGAGTCAAGACTGGGATACAGGCTTCCAGAGCCTCAGCTTTTAATAGCTCTACAGTACTGCAGCTCTGTGTGGTAAGGTACTGAGCAGCTACCATTTGTAATTCTCAAGGGGAAATAAATATCTGTTCACATTTATTTATATATCCATCAAATATCTCTTTAAAAATACGCAAAAAGGCAGTAACAGTGATTGCCATTGTGGAGGAAAGTTGAAGCTGAAGGACAGGGACAAAAAGATATGTAGAATTTTAAACCTTGGGGATATATTATTTACTCAAAATATAAAATAAAAGTTAAGTAATAAAAATACAACCCACAAGTCCAACTTCTTGTCCAACTTCTTTCCAAAGTGCCTTCCAAATACTCAATTCCAGATCCACATCACCCAACAAATGACATTTGGTCATTGCCTCATTTTTTTATGTAACTCATCTTTCTGTACCAGATTGCAAACTTTTTGAATGAAATACTCCTTTTATTCTTATAAGTCTTGGAGTTCCCTGCAGTGCCTAGCACAGTACTGGGAGTCAGCAAATGCTGAATAACAACCTGTTTGCTCATTGGTAAGCCTGTTCCCAGGAGACTGAACTCCTGGCTCTGAGCCAACTCCGTGTAGCAGCAGGTTGTCTTTTGTGACTAAATCATGTGGGATTGGGTCAGCCAAGGGGGAAGACCTGGCACAAGCTGATCAGCTTACACAGAAGAATCAAAAACCATTTTTTTAATTTAATATTTGAAAAAAATTAAAGTTGTCATCAAGGGAAATATAAATCCTTGGCTGGATTCTCTACAAGAATTTTATAATTTGGAATTGCCCTACTTGTTTACATAATAGCAAGAGCCCTGTCATCTTTTCAAGGCCCTGGGTCTCTAAGAACTTAATCCAGCTGGAAAATCAAAAGGATGGGAAAATTTTCCATGATGATGTAATAATCTATTTGTGTCCTTTTTCTGGATAGATTGATGATGCTGAGCATTAATAGAAAAATCATGTAGCATCCCAAGGTGTTTCATAAACGAGGCAGTAAGGGCAGAGGGTTAATATCACATAACTGAAGAGCTAGGCAGCCCTCCCTTCAGGCGCAGGTCATCGTGGTAAAATAAAGGCTCTTCAGGTTTCAGCTCGGCCTTTTGTTTTCAGTTTTGAGAACTGAACTTCAGGGATACATCTCTAGAACAGATCCTAAAATTGGTGACATTTTACTTTTCAGTAATTATGGGTGGCATTACTAAAATGGGGCTTAAATGCTCACATAGAAAAAAATCAGCAAGTGAAAAAATTTTCCATCATTTGAAGAGGACTTCACCCACGAGTTGCCAAGTGTCTGTGCCTGGGTCCCCTCCAATCAATAGGAAAACACAACTCATTCACATGAGATGTTGGCAACATGATGATGTTCTGTTTCCCAGGCAATTCTGCATCCTGCTAGGGTTGGCAGTCCTTGGGCTCACCAGAATGACTATCTCGGGGTAGAATTTCAGATGAGAAACTATTTAGAAGTTTCCATTTCCCTTTAAAGATTATCTTTCTTACTCTCTCAGGTCCTTGCAGCTCTTAGCTTTCTTTGCCACAACTGCAAACAATGAGCAAAGTTTCATGTTTACATTTAGAAATTATCAGAAAAGAATTTTTATTTTATTCAAATTTGCAAGGAATTTTGGCCACCATTTCAAAAGCTAAATGCTGTTCTGACTTTTTTATTGTTTTGGAGAACAAAAGACTGGCTTTTTGTTGGAAACATCAGAGTTGATTTTACGTTCAGATACACTGAAGAATAACAACAGGTTTCTCGCGTCTGTCACCGTTACTTCCAACACCAGCCTTTCTTTCAATGGTTTTTGATCTTCAAAACATCCTTCAGAGTCATTGAGAAACACAAAGCTTTGCAATTTAGGGGAATATCAGAATAATTTGGCAGGAAAAGTCCTCACATTTTAAACTGAATATCATAAAAAGCCAATGGAGGAAATTTGCTGCTGGTGAGGAGCAAAGTCTTTACTTAGTTTGTCTCAACCAGCCTTTGGCTTCAGAACAGCATAGAAAGGCAATGAAAAAGTACTTTTACAGTAATTTGCTTTATCAGTTCTTTCTAATTAAACTCAATTGCCATTTTAAAGGAAGTTGAATTTTCTGACTTCAGACTTTTTCTTCTCTAGAGAGGATGGATAGATATGGTTCCGTTTCCACATCCATGAAGCCAGCCTGCGTGTCTCCTCTCTTGAATGTTTGTTTACCCAAACAGGCCTGCTGACCAGATTGTTGGACGTTGAGAAAGACTGGTGGGGTGCCAGGACACTTGAGGAATCTCGGCCGTGCTCACAGACAAACTCTTGGCAGGAAATGGGGTTGAGCTCTCCAGGCCCCAGTGCTGGAGGCCAGCAGCCTGGTCTCTTTTCAGATGCCTGGCTGGCCTCCCGCCAGCCAGCAAACGTGGAGCTCTCTCCCATGGCTGAGATTCTCCCCCACTCCCTGTTGTACTGGCTAAGAGAACTCTATCCAGGACTTCCTAGGTGACTATCATTTTAAACATAGTCAACTTTGCCATGACTGGTGTGGCTCATTTCTGGGTGTCCTCCCACAAAGCAAGAGGTCACCGGTTCGATTTTGGTCAGGGCACGTGCCTGGGTTGTAGGCTTGGTCCCCTGTTGGGGCATGTATGAGAGGCAACTTGTCAATATTTCTCTCTCTCTTTCTTCCTCCCTTCCCCCTCTCTAAAAATAAATAAATAAAATCTTTAAAAAGTAAAAACCTTCAACTTTATCTCATCATTTAAAAATTCTATTTGGAGCTGTTTTAATATGCACATAGTATATTAAATAATAGTACATATGTATAATTTATAAATAAACATAGAGGGGAGTCATGCTTGATAATATTTTCTAATGGGAATTCACAACCAAAAAAGTTTGGACACTGCTGCTCTATGAGTGAAAGTTCTGGAAAGGGTCTCTACCACCTTTTCCCGAGAGCAGTTACAGCTTATGTCCCAGACTCAAGAACCAACTGGAAACTGCTCCAAATGGCTGATGATGGGACAATTTCAGCATTAACAGAAGCAATGAATTAAAACCAATGAAACAAAATTAAACATCATGAGTTCATAATGATATTTTAAAAAGAAACCCATTGGTTACCTTTGGAGGATGCCATGAGCCAATTATTCTAAAATGAATCAAGCATTGAACCTGTCTTCTCTGTGTGAACTGGACCCTCACACTCAGGAAATAATAGAATTTGACTACCATGGTTTGACAAATCTCAAATGAAATAAGATCTAGGCCGTGCCCATCAATAACCACTAACATCAGAAGGAGAGAACTGAACGTGGTATGTCTCCTTACAGAAGATCCAACCCATCTTTATATAAAGAGGTCCTGCCAAAATATTAAACCTGAATCAGACTGAGCGACTAAGTCCAATATTTAGGAAATGCACAGACCTGTGGAACATGTCCACGACACTGAGAGAAAGCAATAAGCAAAACCGGACTGTGGGAGATGTGACAGGGAAGATAACATGTTTTCTTAAACACATGTATTCCAAGGAAAAAGAAAGGGAAGAGGAGGCTATTGCTTTACAGAAATTTAAGGCACACAAACCAAATGTAACATGTGGATGTTTTGGGATTCTCATTTAAAGAACTTTTTAAAAAAATTCTGAGACAATGAGGTAGCTTGGATATTGACCAGACAATAGGTGATATTTAGAACTGGTAATGTTTGGGAGTGCTCAAAGTTTCATGGTAATTTTTCAAGGTGCTTTTTTTTTAAGATACATACTGAACTATCTGTGGATGAGATGATATCATGGCTGGCATTTGCTTTAATGTACTCCAGTGCGGAGAAGGAGACGCAGAAGGCAAAGATGAAACAAGAGTAGGCAGGAGTTTGTCATTACTAAAGCTACATAATTGGTACATCCAGGTTTACTGTTCTAGTGTGTCCCCTTTGGTGTACGTTTGAAATTATCCATAATAAAGAGATTTTTTTAAAAGCCTTATGTTCAACTACCATCCTTCTTTGTATTCCTGAACCACACACCAGAGAAAATGTTCTTCAAAAACAAGAATTTCAAATGTTCTAAAAGTTCTATGGAAGCCAACAAAATGTGTTTGAATGAAACAATGAATTTCTACTCCAATATCACCTCTAAACAAATGCAAAAAAAAAAAAAAAAAAAAAAGAGGCCATGGTTATCTTGGTCATTGTTCCATACAGGATTTCCACTCTAGAAAGGGAAATCTTGCAGGGGTTAGTGCTTTCAATCAAATATTCCATACAGGAACCATAAAGTGTCGTTGAAACAAATGAAACCTTGTTTTAGGCTGGGATGTGCTAAGTCAGTCTCCTCCCTACCCCACCTTGCTTCTGGAGGACTGGTCTGGGCAGCAGTGCTGGAGATGGGTTTCCATGGATCTGTTTGTTAAAACATTTTTAAAAGGAGATGACTGCTTAATCCAAATTTTATTTGTTGTATGTTTTAAATCTTAAAGGTTGCTGAGCATACAGTAGTTGCCTGTAAGTGTTCATTTACCGAATACGTGTGCATTTAGTGTTTTATAGGATTCAAACTAGTGCTTCAGGGGAAAGGACACCTAGTCACGCCCCAGCACGTGGCCTGGGGAGGACGCCATTTCAGGGGCACACCTCATTGTGGTAGTGGGAGCTGCCATCCCTTCAGGTCCAGACACTACAACCGAAATGTTCCAATTCCTGGTGCTCTGAGGGCTTTGCTGCCATAACAAAGTATCACAAGCCGAGTGGCTTAAAGAACAGAAATCTATCCTCTCTGGGTTCTGGAGGCTGGCAGTTGGAGATCCAGGCCTCAGCGGGGTAGGTTCCTTCTGAGGGCTGTGCGGGAGAATGGGTCCTGCGCTCTCCCCTAGCCTGCAGGCGTTTGCTGAAGCCCTGCCCTACCTTGATTTGTGTGCATGTCACTCTATTCTTCACCTTCACGTGTGTGTCTATGCTCTTCTCCCCGTATGCACGTCTGTGTCCATAATTCCTTTTTTATACGGGCTCCAGTCATTGGATTAGGGCCTACCCTAATTATTTCATTTTACCTTGATTATTTCCAAAAAGGCCCTATCTCCAAATAAGGTCACATTCTGAGGTACGGGGGTAGGACATCTACATATAAATTCTGGGGGAATGCAGTTCAACCTGTATCACTCCCGGTACTTGGGGACGATTGCACTAGCTGAAACTCTGAGTTTTCCAAGGAAGTCACTGCCGGCAATGCCCTAAACTCCCCGCACTCTCCTGTGGCCTCCAAAACAGCCCTCCTGGTCTTGCTCCTAGAGCTTTCTCAACACTGCCGTGGGCATGTTGCCTGCTCTGTCTCTTGGTGGCCTGGTTTAATGCTGCTACTTCCCATCACTGGAATATGGTTCTCAGCTGTTTCTTCTTTCACTGCAATAACCCTTAAAGCTGAAGAACAGTTTCTCTCCTGCCAGAAACAGCTTTTTTTTTTTTTTTTTTTTTTGCTAAACTTCCAGTGGCCTGACCTTACACTGCTGTTAGAGTCTTTGTGTCCCTTTAAAAGGTAGCCTGCTTCTTTCAGAGGAACTTAGGATATATGTCCCAGATCTAGAGAAATGTGGGTAGATAACAGAGCATTTCTCACCTATTGCCCTTGAACTTTTCTCCAAGAATCGATTTTCCTTCTCTTATGCAAGACATGGAACATTCTCTGCTTCCCAGGGAACCCCAGGCCTCCTAAATTAGGGGCAGCCTTCATCTGGACACGCTAGGCACTTAAAACTTCCCAAAATTCAGTACCTCATTTTTCCAATACCTTGAGGGGTTCTCATGGTAATAGTAATAGAAGTCCTAATGGCCTGCTGTAATACTCAAGGTTTACTATGGCCAATGTGCAAACCAGGTATCCAGCAAGCTCTCCATACAGCATATGAGAAACATCTTCACCTGCTCTTTGGAGTCTGTGCCCAGAACAAGCGAAGGAAAGCCCTACCCTTTCAAATGTGTAAAGCAGACTTTCAGCGAGACTGGCTGCATTCTCAATCACAGTGCTTCCAAAATTAGAGCTGGAAAGCTGAAGCTACAGACCCATGTTCCTTTGGCTAAACAATGCTGAACATTGTTAGCGCAGAACTTTCAGAAACGTATGCTCACCTAAGGTTGTGGACAGGCATATCCCAGGTCACCAGGCAACAGTAACAATTGCAAGAAAAAGCAAGTAACCTGGGGAGACAGGACCAGGAACAGGGAAACACCTGAGGTGCCATGTGAAAGGAAGTAAGTTCTGCTTTAGTTCACTCAACTCCAACCTAAAGCACTGTGGGAGGGCAAGAAGCTCATAAAGCCAGCAGACTTGGGTTTACATCCCAAATTCCATCTCTTATGAGCAACGCAAGCCTAATTGTATCTTTAGCTCAGCGTCTCAATCTGTAAAATGAAAGCAATAATAATACCTGCCTCTCGGGTCTGTAATAATGAATACATGAAAGCATGTGAAAGAAGCACACAGCATAGGGCTTAGTGCAGAGTAAGTCCTCAAAAAATCTCAGCTGTCATCACCATTGTATTAAGTCTGAGGTGCCCTCATGCCCTGAAGCTCTGTTCTGCTGCAGAGGCAATGATAACTCTTTAGCCTCAGCTGCTTCCATGTATGGGCAAAGAATTCCCTCTCTCTAAATTCAAATTAGCACCTGAGGTCAGTGTTATCCTATGAAACACAGGCTGGTGGCAGCTCTCTCTCAAAGGCCAGGCCAGAACTGCCACACGTCTGGAGCATTCTGTAAGATGGAGGCTCATTTTCCAATATCCCATTTCATAATCACCCCCACTTCCTGTCTTCAGCAAGTCAATAGATTATGGCTAGCTTGTTACCCTCACCAAATAAAACAAATATCCACTGATGCGGACACCGGCCAGCAGTGTCTGCGTCATTATGATAAATTAAAACATACACGCAGACTACCAAGTCTGGTGGAGGACTAAGGACGACAGCATGGCTTTTCTCTCAAGGGGAGCAAAAGCCACGGCCTCCGCCATGACAGGCCTTTATTCTAATAACAACTCCTTACATTTCAAGATGGTTCTTCCTATCCAGGTTACCACAAAGGAGCCAATGCCCCTCATTACATCACAGAAGAAGGACATTATTAAATGAATAGGCAGCCGGTTACACTAGGCCTGCAAGGTACTTGCAGGTGAGGGGGTTTTAGCAAAGAGCAAATCTCAAAACAGCCTAGGTATATTGCACATCTGATTATCCACAAAAGAACCTATCTGTGGACGTGGGTCCTGCGTGTCTCCAAGTGGGAGCTGGGTCCACACCATGAAGAAGTGTCTGCCACAATCCACAAAAGTGGAACTGTGTGCCAGAAGGCATGCTGGAAGGACCCAAACCCAAAACTTTCTCTGATTGGAGGTGGTGAGCAACAAGGGTGAAATTCTAGCTG